>NW_019104493.1:789262-850093 GCF_001995035.1 Momordica charantia
CATTCAATATGAGATCAACCTAGGGGTTACAATAGAAATCTTTAAGAACCCATTAAGATTAGGCAATAAATCATAATCCGATGGCAAAACTACGTCCAACCCAATGACACAAACTTCATAAGGAATTGAAGACTATAACCCACTGATCTTTAAACCCCATAAAATATCCGCTCTCTAGAAAATTCATACTATTTGGTTTAAGACAAATTTTTCATGGGTTTAAAATTCCTACTGTAACCTAAAGGTGAATCTCAAATGGGCTGGATTTTTTCTATGAATTGAAGATCATCTTCCGCTAATCTTCATACCCTTCATACCCTACGAAAAAATTGACCCTCTCCAAAAAGTATGGATTCTATAAAGAGAATTGAAGATTATCTACCACTAACCTCCAAACTCTAGAAAGCTCGCTCATTTAGATGACAAACCCCTAAAGATTAGGCAATAAATCTTAAAGCAATGGCAAAACCGTGTCCAACCCAATAACATGAACTTCATAAGGAATTGAAGTTCTAAAATAATGATTATCCCATTTCAAAAGAACGAAAAATTTCAATGTTCTAATCTCCAATAATATTTAACTACCATCATATCTAATTGTGAACAGCATCTTTTCATCGGGATAGAGCTGCAAAAAATGTAAAATAATCACTAATAATAAGATAGCTAAAGATGGAAGCTTTCTACCAAGTTTATCAACAGAATATAGATGAAATCAGAACACGAAAAATTAAGGTAGCTCCATAAGAAAGTTATACTACAAAAAAATATCAATATCAATGATGTCTTATAAACAGTATTTGGATCACCATTCAATTTTAAAAATTGGACATGGATCATTCTGATTGTTGCCCAAAGAAATATTCAAACTATATTAAATATTACCGTAGAGCAAGCATATTTCTATAACTGTTACAGAGTTGTTAAAACTACAAATGGAAATATTGAGAAAAAAAATGCACTTAAAGAATACAAGATACAGTGAACGGCACAACAAAGAAACATTTCATAGCCTTTTCAGTTATCCAGATTTTGTCTAAAATCCTAAGAGGCGGACAAATGCATACCCAAATATCTTAGACAAACAAGAGACATGTTTCAAATACAGGAGGAAACAGTACAAAAAGATAATACCTTTGTGGTAGATACTTTCCCTGGCAACTTTTCACGTTCTTTGCTACAGATTGGAAAAGCACACATTCCATAAAATTTTCAAAAACCTGTAGTGGCGTAAACAATCAACAGAGAGAGAAAAAAAGCTACAAAAAAATCTTAAATTACATGTTTAAGGACACCATAAAGATCCCCCTTTCCAACCAACCGGCAACCAGTGATGTATCCGTTAAAAACATCATAATTCAAACAAACACTTCTACAGTTCTATATTAACTTTTTCATATAACGCAACCATTTAAATTATTCAACAAATTACTTGAGTTGCATATTCCATTTAATATTCAATATCACTGCAGTTCATGATTTAATATCCCTCGAGATAGAGAACTTATCTTTGTCAACGTGATAATTCCTCGTAATCAGAAAAAAAAATAATAATAAATAAAGTTAGCAATAGGAAAATTGTTAATGAAGTATCCAAAGTTAAACTATCATCTAAACAAGCATTACATGCAACCAAGAAAACAGGTTAACCAATGAAATATCTTCTATTTTCGTGATTCGTGAACCCAAAAATGATTTCTATAGTATGTTGAAAAAACAGGATTTTATTTGTCTAACTTCTCACTATATTTCAATGCAATTAGTAGAGTTAACTTGGATTCAAGATTACTGATCCCGAAAAGTTGGGGAAAACAAGAAAAACAAAAATAATTAAAACAGAACAAAAAGGAAGCTGAAATTGAAAACAAACCAGCACAGCAGCAGCAAGTCCGAAGCATATTTTCCGAGATCTCGAGGCAGGAAGGATCACTGTCCACAACCAGAACACGAAAAAACTATTTCATGTGGCTTCGATCCAATGTCCACTCACAAAACCCATCTGTGGCACCCAACAATAATCATAATGCGGTTGCCTCAGAGAAAATAAGAGAATAATCTAAGTGGAGCAACATACCGATTGAGAAATCCATAATCTTCGGTCTTTCTTAACTGGATTCGATTATGGGTCCTCTCTCTGAATAACTGGACTGTTAAAGTGTTTTGTCGTGCTAGGTCACTGATATATCCTTCATCTCAATCTACCAAAATAAATAATAATAATAATAAATAGAAAAGACATCGCCATGGACATGCAACCCTAAAATCAAACAATAATCTGAATCCTCTCAACTTGAAATCAAAGACAGAAACAAACCAAGAGAACGATCCCAAAATCTTAATCATTCGTCAGAAGCCGTCGAGGTAGGATCGAACACTTCCACTACGTCGACATCTCATCGTGGGTGATCGAGGGTCTGTCTCAATTGGATCTAACGAAGAGAACGATTTAGGGACTTGGTGGGATCTAACCAAGAGAACGATTTAAAGTTCCGGCAGGATCTGATCGAATTAGGGTCTGTCTCATCGGAAAGTGATCAAATGAACAATTTAGGGTTCCGGCAGGATCTGATCAACCGGAGGATTTAGGGCTTCGAAGACAGAGACGATGGAACTGGAAGGTGAACAGAGAAAAATAACCGATTATTTAATCAAGTACAAAGAGAAGAATGAAGAATTTCATCGGGACTAGATCAAAAGAACAAATTAGGGTTCCGGCGGAATACAACCTAGAGGACGACGATTTAGGGTTTGAAAATAAGAGAGAAAAATGGGAGCGTCGAAGAGGAAATTTTGGGAAAATGAGTTGAAACGTTGTTCATCATCGGAGAAAAGTTCCGAAGGAGCAACGGAAACAAAATAGCGGGAAGTTCAAATGAGAAGTTGCGTGCTCAAAACGATATCTATCTTTATTATTAATAATAAAAATATTAATAAAATAACTGTAGAAGCCTGAAGTGGCCCATTTCTTTATTTTGCAAAGGGCCGTGGCCCATTTCGCTGCATACAGGAGCTCAAGCCGACCGATTACGATTAAATTATTATTATAAAAAAAAAAAAAAAAGAATTCCATTGGGACGGAGGAAGTTACCGTTGGAAAGAGTATAGACAACTAATTTACAGCTAATTCGTTAAATCGTTTTATTTCTTCCCCAATTTTCGGGATTTTTTCAGTTCTACTAACCAACCTTAATTAAAATTTTAAAAACAGACCAAATAGGGTGCCGCGACTATTATATTTTTTCTGTGAGGATTATTTTCTCTCTCTTCTCGTTAAGATTGTAATAAGAGTGTATTATTAAAAAAGAAAAATAATAATAATAATAAATTATTTCATTCTACCCAACCAACTTGATGAAACTTAAAAATTCAACATTAAAATTTGATTTGATTTGAAATTTATGAGTCACACGTCGATTTTGTATATATCAATTTAACTTAATTTCCAGATATCTTCTATAACTACCGTTAATAAGACAGAACAATAATTTTTAAAAAAATAATAAATAAAAAAGGATGAGTTTTTCCCCCAAAAAATTAAGATTAAATTTTCTTTTGAAAGAAAGAAAAAAAAAAAGAAAAACATTATTTAAATTTAAGCATTCAATTAATTGAATTAAATCGAATTTTAAAATTAATTATTTAAGTTTATTATTCTTAAATTTATTTAATATCAAAACATAACTATTAACTACATATACATAATCGCTAAAAAGAAAAACTACATATACATAAAATTGAATTATAGTTCGTATAAATATATATTTTCAATAAAATAAAACTATAAATCTTCATGATTACAATTGAAACAATTATGTACATATCTATAAATTAAAAAATATATATATTCATATTATACGTTAGGAAACTTTAATATTCATAATCGAGAGAGGTGAAACTGAAGCAATTAATTTATTAAGAAATATTGAAGCAATTAAATCAGCATACAATATCAATGACATTAATCTTCTCAAAATCACCAATCACCAATACCTTTAAAATCATGCTCTGCTGTTGTTGTCTTTCTTTACTATCACAATTTGTGATAGTTCGACATTGAGCCTCACCGATCGAACTTTTAAAAAAATAAAAAGAAAATATTCAAATTCATACTGACCCTTTGCTTCGAACTTGAACCCACTTTTAATGTAGAGTAATAATGCTCGTATAATTCTAAGACCCAAAATGAAAAAAGAAATTGAAAATTTCCATAAACATCTTGTATTATGTCATAATCGCCTTCGAAAGAAGATATAAATCATCAAACAATTGGCTGAAACTTGTGATTTTTTTTCACTACATTAATTTGTTGTGATTTTTTTTCACTACATTAATTTGTTTACATTTACCAGTACTCACCGACGATGCATAACTCATGCATCATGCATTTACATCTATATTCAATTCAATATATTTTTTAATATTCGTGAGTATCCGGACCAACTTACGCGCATCTTTGACTAATCTCATGTTAGATAGATGTATGTAGAATTATCTTTGAGAAGGAAACTATTTAGCTCGAATTTTAGGATATGATTTTTTATGAAGAGAAAAATTGGAATTAGAGAACCCGTGAGTGGATTGAATTTCTCAATACAAGATTATTTTCAACGTTTTAAATAAGAGCTATTTCTTACATAACTCATGGCCAATCTATTTTTCGACATTTAAAATCACATCTCCCATACTCCCACAAGGTGACCTTGGTGGTAACGGTCTAGAGTCTCTTGGTCATACCAGGTCTCAAGTTCAAACATTCGAATAAGCTTAATATCAAAATCATCAATGTCTTCCACGTGACCAAGCTTTGACTCTCGATTATTAAAAAATAAAAAATAAATAAATAAATAAATCCCCCATCTATGCTACTCCCAAAATCACTTTTAGGCTGTTACCAAACATCCCGATGTGCCAATGCCTCATGACTTCCAACGTGACATTGAATGGGAAGAGGGTTCGGGACATAGTCTGATAGAAAAGGAGGGAGAGCTGTGTCTCTCAGAAAAACGCAGTCTTAGTCGAATGCCTCGATCAAAGAGACGTGTTTGAACAAACACAAAAATCTACCTTTTTCCCTAAATAATTTTGAAACTACCTATTTTCCTAGTTCTTTTAAAAAATAACTATACTTCTCCAAAAAAAGTCAAACGAGATACAAGAACATTTGTATAGGCTTCACAATAAGCAATTTTAATCGATAATCGAGATATAAGGGTCTCTTATCTCGCACAAAATTTTATTAGGAAAACGAAACAAAATAATAAAAGTGATTAATATCCATTTCCTACCAATTAAATACCCATAGCGATCTGGTACAACTATAAGAACTCAAAGAATTTTGAAGAAATGGTTAGTAGAATATTTGCGAAATAAAAACTTGCATTTCCAGCATCCATCAAGCATAATGGTAGGAGCTGTGAAGATATCAAAGCATTGAATCAGCTTACCTTCACATTATTTGACGAGTCATCCGAACGAGGCCAAAAGTTGACAAGGAAGGAGTCGATAATAATCTACCAAATAAGAATACTTTCATGTCAATTGAATTGGAAACGAAATTATGAGATACTTGAAGGGTTGAGTCTCTAAGAAACCTGGATTATATGTGCTGCAACGCAGGGAAGAACCAGCAAACCGGATTTGCCGAGTGCGCCACGAAGCTGTTCGACGACTGCCACCATTACAGGCAGAGTTTTCTGCAAAGTCTACACATGAGTGCCCAATTCAAAGTGTTTAACATATATCTAATAAGTCTCGGACTTGTATTTAATTAGTTGAACGAAGATAGTGTAATGTGTCCATTGTACTTTACAAGTCTTCGTCACATGTCCAACAAGTGTCCAAGTGTTATTGTATACAACGTGTTCATTGTCTATAACGTGTCGAACACGGGCACATTACCAAATCTAAAGTGTATGTGCTTTACAGAAAACCACAATCACACACACAAAAACGAACCTTTTTTTTCCCTTCTGTCCACACAGATATGTAAAAAGAATCAGGACTGATTTCTCATAACTTTGTCAGTAATGTGTTACATGATTACTCATTTTCAAAAGCACGATATAATGTACCTGACTTGCCACAAGCAAAACGGCACTGGCATTTCTTCTCCTTGAGAAAACAGATTGACTGCCACCAGAAACGGCTGCTAGGATTCGTATACCAAGAGCATTAAAGGCTAATAAGCTGAGATGCAAGAATCTGAAAAAATTAAAGCGTATCAGTTTTTTTACGTGGCATCAATCTGAAAACAAAAATATAGTGATTGACCAGTAAATTCAAGGCTTTTTGGTAACATACGTTCCCATTCCTATGGCTACGAGAAATGCTTCAGGCTTGACCATCAGAAGTAGTGACCTTGATTTGCTCACTTGCATCCATGGCACCTGATCTTAAAATGTTATAATCTGATTAACGGATTCCATCAAATAAAAAATTGAAGCTCTTCTATCGAACCACTTATCTAGTATAAGCTGAAAATTATTTATTAACAATATGTCTACCAGTATGTTGAGCAATTATTTTTACTTTCTGAAAAAGAATCAGAAATTACTATAGTGCACTTATATATACATATAGGCGAATATTATGGAGAAAACAATACTCCAGCAATCATGAAGTGGAGATGATGAAGACAATGAATTAGTGTCTCACAAGACTGAGAAGGATTGCATTAATCCTTGGAAAAAGCTTCCGATTTTCATCAACAAAGTCCGCCACTCCTAAGATCAAGATTAAAAAGAGAAATAGAAACAATGACTTGTAGGCACACAAAGGATAATTATCATAACAAAATTAAGAACAATCTACGGTTACGCACACTTCATGCAAGCTAGCCAAGAAGCAAACTTGAACTTAGGAAAGTGAATGATACCGACTATAAATCACCTTTGAATGATTCTCTCAAGATCTGTCCAAAAAAAAAGGACAAAATGGTAAATAAATAAATAAATTACTTGATAACAAAGGGAGAAAACCAGTGACACGGTCACATTTCAAAAACTAAGATACACGCAAGATCTATTTCATGGTATACCAAGAAATTTCTGCAACATGACAACTTAAAGTAAAGCATGCAGCAAAAAGAAACAAGAACCAGAGGGTAAGGAGAAAAGAAGAAACTGAGCTTTTTAATTTTCCTTTTCAGAATGCCTCTTTCACATTCAAAAGTAAATTGTAAATGACTCATCTAGTTTGCTGCAAACAATGCCCAAGTTGAGAAAACTAAAGTTTGTTTGTGTAATTGGAGGTTGAAGCCTCGTGCTATTACATTAGCCAAATATAAAAAGTTCCATGTCAGGAGGAATAAGCCACGGTAAATTATATATATATTCACCGTCAAAAAGCATGGTAAATTAGGTCAACTTTATCACAAGTTGCTACAGTACATGCATCCCTATCATACGTTTCTTAACAACAATAGCGTGGAACTGTAAAAAGTGAAATATAATAAGCTTTGAGATAAGTCTTTCATAATAGATTCTTCAAAGAAAAATCAGTTCACCTTCCCAAAAATGAGAGGAATTAGCAGCATAAGCACGAGACTTCTGAATAACTCCTTCGTTGGAACAGTGATACCAACTCCATCAGCTACAAATTTTGAGATGGAAAATGGAATCTAGAATGTCGAAACAATTAGCCAGTCAAAACTTTAACTTGATGATAACAATGCTACAATTAAGCAGATGAACAGATTATTTCAAGGAATGAAAGAGAAAGGCATGATAATTAGTAAATATGTGTCAACTCTAGCTGCTTCTGTGCCCCTTTCAAGAGTCGAGGCGAAGGACTGTACTGTGGATGGATGTCGTGAAAATAGCTTTAAGAAAATAATAAAAATAATAAGTAGCTGGAAAGTAATACTAGGCTTCACCGGGAAGGATTTTTTTTGGATGTTTGGGAGACTACCATCTTTCCTATCAGTACGTTTCTTATAAAATAATAATAAAAAGAATTGGCTCTTCTGATGGCTAGTGCCCTTAAAAGTTGGAGGGATTCAATGGATATTAAACATATGGCTAGTGATCTCTTTAAAAATGGTGATTTTGCTACCATCAACTACAAGGTCTATCTAATCTTGCCTCACCTTATAACCTCCCTGTGTGTACAGAAGCATGAGGAGCAATCTTCAAACATTCTAGAAAGGATTGTGAGAGACCTCAATTAGAGAAACAATACGATTTTAAACATCGTGTAAATGCATATTATACTTGAACCAAAAGATACCATATAGACAACCATTATTGGTGATTAAAGACCAAAAAGGACTGTGCTTGAGAATTAACGTGCAACTGTCTGGAAATGATTGAAGAAAAGTAGCATTGAAAGTGGTTTTATATATATATATATTTATTTATTTATTTATTTTTAATGAAAAGTCAAGGTTTCATTGTGAAGAATGAAAGAATAAAAAATCATATTTGGATAAACCTAAGGGTATATTTTCAACTCACAGCCAATATTCCCAGCATATTTGATATCACTGTCATTGCCAGAGCAAGTGCAGAATTCCCACCAGCAAGCTGGGTTTGAAAAACATAAATGCAATAAGAACAAAGTATTGAACATTTTTTTTTTCTAGGGAAGAGAGGAAAAGTAACTCTCATACCTGAGTCAGTGCCACACCACTTGATAATGTAGTAGGCATGCATGTAAATATTGCTAATCCTGTAAACAGTGGAGAAACAATGGGTTAGATGATGGATTCAAGGGAAAGTTAGTTCCTTATTCCAGATTTATGAAAATTGAGTTTCTTATCTAAACAAATATTTGCCTAATTGCCTCCTAGGTTTTTGCAATTTCGTGTCAGATCAAAGTCTGATTTCTTTAGAGTTCCACCACAAATAGGAGATATTAAACTTCTCACAGTACTCAAATCAGTTGAATTTGTAGTTTTGTACCTTGTTTTTCTTTGACCATTTTCCACTACAATAGCATCAACTTAAAGCAACATTTGACAGCATTACTGCCAGATAAAGGATAAGGTAGACACTCTCTAACCTAAGAGAAGATGACTTATCAACAACAGTGATTACAATGACTAAAAATAATTTGATTAAGAACAGCATTTTCAACGACAAAGAACAACTTTTTGAACGGTTTTTTGACACCATTGTTTTTTGGTTATATCTTGGTGTAAATGCTCTCCTCTCTTTCACAACTATAGCTTTTCAACTCTATTTTACAGTTGGAGAAGCACTCTATAGCCCTCACATGGGCCTCATTTGTAATCCCTCCTACGGGCCACTCTTGTAATTTCATACATCAATGAAATTGTTTCTTTTACAAACAAAAAAAATAATAATTTGATTAACAAACCTGTTACAAATTCTTGAGGATGGAGATGAATTTGTAATATCAGCCTGGAAAAGTATGGAGTAAGCAAAAGAATAGAAGCCTGACAATAAACGAGAGAGATAGAGAGAGAGAGAGAGAGAGTGAATACAAGCTTAACAAGTATACCCAAATTTACATAATAGAGCAAGTCAAACACATGAATTGAGTATACCATAGAACCTGTTACCCATTAACAAGCCAAGCACAAGGACCGTCAGGACTAAAAAAGCAATCATCAATCCTCACCCCCAACACAGATATTAAAAGAAGAAAAAAGAAAGTCCTCTGTAACTCTAACATCCAACGTCAGTGTAGAAAACCTCTTCAGACTAGTCTACTAAGTGCTCAAATTAAAAGTCTAGAATGATAAAAAGTGACATAATATGACTATTGGAATTGGTTCTGTATCAATGGAATCTCATCGTTCATATATAACGAATTGATGTGGTATATTGATTAATATCATAACATATGAACACTAAAAACTAGCATTCTTATTGAGACCGAACTAATAGAAATTATCACTGCACAGATGACAGAATGAATTTTAATGGGTCTGGGAAGTAACTTCACTAATAATAGAAAAGATGTACATGGCTTGGGCTTTCACGTACAAAAGTTAAACCACAGTTCTAACAAAAAACAAGAAAGGGAAAAAACATGATTATAAACTTACAAGCTAAAGCAAACATAATGGAAGATAATAAGTCAGGATCATACAAGCCCATAAACTGCAACAGGCCATGCCTCAACTGAAGCACTGATTTCTGCAGTACGCAATGTCAACCCTGCGTAGTCACCGCATAAATAAAATACCGAACTAGGGGACAAACTTCACAATTTATGTTGACAAGTGGTACAGTTCCTAACCTGAGACGACAAATATCCCAACTGTGCTAAACTTTGAGAGATAATACCTATCAGCAAGACAGCCAAGACTCGGATTTGCAAATCCTGCTGCTACAGCAGTGACAAGAGCTGCATATGGAATTGGGGTGAGGAGAGGAATACAAATATGACGAATGAATGTCATTTCAGTTCAAGTGAAATCATGAACAAAAAAATCTTACCTAGTGGAAGAAAGTTATCATCTACAAAATTCGACAAAGCCTTAAACCAAATAACCTCGTTTCCCGAACCCAAAACACCGGTAGGTTCGTTTATCCTTCCACCCTCGTCTTTCTGAAACACAATGATAAAATCTCTTCTCAAAAACCATGCAGTTTCGTGATCGATAAAACTTACGTTAAATTCAATCGAAAATGTACAAATTTCTTTTAATCGACATTAATTCCGGCGACTAGACCAAGCAAATGAAAAATTGCCAAATATCCGAACGGAGAGAAGAGAACGTAACCTTATCGGGCAATCCGCAGGCTCTGATGGGTCTGAAAATTTGGCGTTTATGATTCAAATCGATAGAACTGGTACGCAACAGTGAGCCATTGGAGGAGAGACGTGAAATTTGGAGCCGAAACGCCAATGGATTGCTCCGTGGAGAAGAGAAGAGGAAGCTGTGGAGGGATTGAGTTCCCGCCATCGCTATAGGATTGTGCAGGAGTGAGGTTTCTTCTTCAGTTATTGTATATCGCTTGTTTACAGTCAACGGTCAACCGTGGTAGAACGGATGGGAAAAATGTGGATAATTTTGCCCTAATTTTGACCTGTTGCCAGCTGTAAAACAGTTGTGTAATTGCAACTATGCTTGTATAGTTCCGAATATTGACGGCGGTAAATATGCTATAATTAATGGTTAAATTATTTGTTTTTCCTCTAAACTTTGTATAACTTTTAAGCCAAATATATGAAAGAGTGGTTTTTTTTATAGAAAATATATGAAAGGTGGTTAATTCAATATTTTGGTTTTCTTGAATTAATTAAATATTAAAATTAAGATAAGTTTTATATTTTTATTTTGTATTCTATTTTTAAATACCAAGTGGATTCGCAATTTATTCTTAGATTTTTAATTTTCTTTGAATGATGTTATTAAATTAATATTTTGTTGTTTTGTTAACATGCTACTTAAATAATAACCGACACATAAAACGTAAGCAACTTAAATAATAAATGACTCCTAAAACGCAGCTTGTCATCATCAAAATTAGACTGGTTCATAATAATTTCATATACATAATTTTTTAAATATCACAATGTTTCATCTTTTTCAAACGTGATATAAAGTTATTCATGTCTCATTTGAGTTTGAGTATTATTAATTAAATTATGATATCTTATAACATTAAAAGCTTATGGCATATTTGAAAATATGTATTTATTTTGTTTAATGATGTATTTATTATTTGTAATGCAATAAACCTTTTAAACAAATAATTTTGATAAATAATTTATCTTTTAAACAAATAAATAGATGAAAATAAAGTGTCGGACTTTTTTCCTTCAACTTTTTTCAAAAGGAAAATTAGTTTTTTAAGAGAAAATATAGTTTTATTAATTAAAATACACTTGAGGTACATATAAAGGGAAATATCCTTGAACAATGTTCGATAGCCACGAAGGAAGTTAATCTGATAAAAAAATAAAAATAACGTGGCAAATTAAGAAGCCTGTGTTGTGCAAACTAAGATGTGAGAATGAAATTGAAGAAAAATATAGGAAAAGGTTTTCCACTCCCGTCAACCAATCACCTAATGTTGATTTTGTCTCCTCTTGTAAGTTGAATTGTCGTGAGATATTAAGATTTCACTTTAAGACGAAGGTGATGCAAGAAAATATGTCATTGAGAGTCTTAAAGGAGAGGTCCATGCTAGCGAGATTATCGACAAATAACGTCCGCATTTAAGTTTATAGAGTCAAAGATGAGTATGATAATCCAGATTATGGCAAATATGGGGGAGTACGTATGAGAGTCAATTAGCTTTAAAACGTTATATGTCACTAAAAATTGTCAACGTGAAATCCAATCCAATCGCATTTGGAACCAGCTTTTGGGAGGTGATTACCATGGAAGGCATAATTTCGATCCGCCCAGATAGCCCATTTGTTAATTAATTTTATTATAATTTTATTGATAGGAGAAGGTGAACCCAGGTTGTAATAAATTATAGGTTTTGATTCGAGGGGAAAGGGGGCGAAAGAAATAGCGAAAGCCACGTTTTCCTTGCTCATTTACCAAAGAAAATTTAATGGGAGATTATTTACATATCGGTGTTACAACTATAGCAAAAAAGTGAGGCTTATAATCATCTTTTATGTGAGTTTGATGCCTCCCGCGCCTTTTTTTTTTTAGATTTTTTGTTGTGTCCCTCTCTTTAAAGGGCGATGGTGGCAGCCATTCAACCATTACAGCTGGCGTCGACCAACTTTGAGATACGAACGGACAGAAAACAGAATGCAGTGAAAATGTAAAAGAGAAGAGCAAATATTTTCAACCCAGAACAGGTTATCGACTAAACCACAAATATGTTGAATGAAGGTAGCTATGTAACCATTGATTGAATATGTTCATGAAGAACATATTTTTATTTTTTGATGGAACATAATTTTTAATAAATACAAAACTTATGCTTACATAAGCATAACTCAATTGGTTAAATATACCAATCTCGAGGTCGCGAGTTTGAATTTCTACCTCCCACTTGTTATATTAAAAAAATAAACCAAATACAAAACTTAGAATGATAAATCTATTAGTAGATTCGAGACCTGAATGAAAATAACGTTGTAGAAATTATTTTATTATTCTTATTTTATCTTGTATTTATTTGGAAAAGGTAGAACTTACTTTCTAATAATTCATCTTGAGTGAAGATACTTATTTGTTATTATTTTTTTAAAATAAACCGAGCTAAATTCCCGCAATTTATTGCCACTATTTATTAGTTGATTGATGACTTTTTTTGTTTTTACCATGACAGTTATTTATTAATAATTATTACAGTTTCCCAAACCGAACAAACCCTAGATCAAGTCGAACCGAAAAAACCATAGACCGGACAGGACCGAACAAGCCCTAGATCAAAACCGAACCGACGGTGCAACATATGCGTCACCACCACGCTTCCGCTAGGTATTTAAGAAGAAGAATTCTCCAACTTGCAAGAAAAGCGAGGGAAGAATGAGGGGCTTGGGAAGCTTAATTGTGCGAGTCCGAAGAATACCTAGAATGGATTCTCGCGGAGCTGGGAAGATCCGACGCATTTCCACCGCTACAACTTCTTCTCTATTTGGCGGTGAAGACGCTGCTTCGTGTTCTACGACGTCTAGGTCTTGCTCCAATTCTTACTTGCGCTCCTGGAAATGGAACCAATTCGGAGGTAAGTGGATTTTGATGAATGGAAAAGTTGCATATGTAGTGTATTTTTTGTATCATCTGTCGGGCGATCACCGATCGTGACTTATTTAGTTTATATTGCATTCAGGACAGAGGAGAACAATGTTTATCCAAACTCAATCGACACCCAATCCTTCGTCTCTCATGTTTCATCCTGGAAAGCCTGTTATGGAAGTCGGGAGTGCGGATTTTCCAAATGCGCGTTCTGCCATGAACTCCCCACTTGCAAAAGCCCTTTATGGTATTGATGGTACGTATTCTGGAATTATATTTCTTTTTGGATTCAATACAACGTTTTTCAATTTTATTTTTCACGGTATATTATAATTTCCGAGTGTGAATTCCTTTAATTACCATTTAATTTCCTAAATGTGATGACTGGGGTTCTGCAAACATGTTGATGTTCGCATATGATTATTTTCTAAACAGAAGTTTTTTTGTTTTTTTTTTTGTTGAGAAAGTCGAAAAAGAAGTTAGTAAGTCATTAACGTTGTCTTTTATCTGATTACATTGATTGATTTATGGACTTTGAATAAGTGAAACCAGCATTAAGTGTAAACATGGGTTACTGGTGTACTATGCTCGTGATGAATATTTATCATGTAGAAGGGTGGAGGGCTGGAGGCGTAGAGGCAGGACATTTTTTCTGATGGCTGTTCGAAGAGTGTAATTAGTTTCCCTATAGGTTCGATAATTTTGCTTTTCATTTTATAGTGCAGGAGATGAAAGTTAAACTGAGTCCTGGAACCATGCGAATAAGAATCTTTTGATCTAAGTGTTTGGAACTTGAATGGCTGCAGACACATTGCTGATTCACATTGATTTGATTTTTTTAGTCTTTACCTCTTTCAATTGAAAACTGAGCTTCGGAATATCTTTGCTTGTGAGTATAGATAAGCTGCGCAGTGTAATGAATAAGTGGTACTAATCCAGATATAGATCATGGATGGTTACCTTACCAAAAATAACCATGCAATTTTATCAACTCTAATGATAATTTTGTCACTTCTTGTTATCCCATATGTAACGTTGTTGAATGTTAGTTTCAATTTTAATTATTACAAGCTGTTGATTTAGTGATGGTTACAGGTATACTTACTAGTTGTATTGATGGTTGGTGTGGGGCTTACTTGATTGCTTCTGTAGGTGTTGTACGAGTCTTCTTTGGATCAGATTTTGTCACTGTAACAAAATCGGAAGATGCTACTTGGGATTTCCTAAAGCCCGAAATTTTTGCCGCAATCATGGACTTCTATTCTTCTGGGCAACCACTGTTTCTAGACTCTAAAACTGCTGCTGCCATGGACACAGCCATCAATGAGGTATGTCTTTTAACTGCAAATTAATGCACATTCCTGTTAGATTTTTACTCGCTAAGAAACAAATTCATTTTTTAGAGCACATGTTGTTCTATTTGCTCTGAACTAAAAGTTGATGTTCTTACATATTTTTTTTTTCCCTGGGGATGTTTATGATAGTTTTATATTAGATTGTGTTTTGATTGAAAATTATGAACTTCTGTTTTGTTCTCTTTCCTCACTTTATATACCCTATGCTAATGTAATAAAAGGTAGAATGAGAGTTCCTTGGTGCAACACCGCTAATGAAATACATAGATTTTTAACTGTGTCTTAAATATTTATATAGAAGTATGAACATTTAATGTCATCATACTTAAGATTAAAATTACCATAATGTGGTGCCTTGCAGTTCTTTCACGGTGATGTTACTTCTACTGAAGACTTGTGCACCATATTCTTATTGAACTTGCAATATTATAATCTTATTCTTTTTTGGATAAAACTTTGGCTAATTACTTGTTTTCTGATCCCCACATACATCTTTTTTATGAAATTCAATTTTTCTTAGTCAAATTAGTAAGCTTTTGTTTTACGTTTTTTTCCCCTTCCTTTTCTTTCTTGCCTTCCTTTCCAGCTTTTCCATTAATACAAAAGGAGGATGCATGCTATTGCGCCTCTTGGAGACCTAGAGAATTGAAAAGGATTTCGCATAAATTTACTTCAATTGTATTCTCTGTTTTCAATCAATGAAATTCTCTTGTTAGTTGTCATTACAATTAATATGTTTCTTCAATGAAGTAGAGTTACTTATCTAAAGAATGATTATGTCAATATCTTCTGTCTGATGTCAAAATTTCGTTTGTAATATTTAATTTTGAGGTTTAACTTTACGTCTGTTGTTTACATGCTGCAAATTTTGAAACTTTCCTAAAGAGGTATATTTGTCATGTTGGAATTGGAAACATCATATATTTTATTTTATTTTTTTAGTAGTTTTTTTTTTTTGGATACAGCTCAATTCTTAGTAGATCCGTTCACTTGTGCCTACTTTTTAGGATGATTCTGAAATTGTTGCAATGATCAAAGAGCTGCTTGAGACTCGTATTCGACCTGCAGTTCAAGATGATGGTGGAGATATTGAATACAGGGGATATAACGAGTAGGTTTAGCTGGATCCAGTTGAAGGTGTTTCTTAAAGCATTTGAGTTGTATGCATGATTGCTTATATCTATTGAAGTTTACGCTTCTGTCTTCTTCAGAGAAACTGGTATAGTCACACTGAGAATGCAAGGAGCATGCAGTGGCTGCCCAAGCTCATCTGTCACTCTAAAATCTGGCATTGAAAATATGTTGATGCATTATGTACCTGAGGTAAGATTGATATGATCTTGGTATTTTTGTAAGCTTATTTTTAATTAGAAGCATATCCAATTTGTCACTTGCACAATTAGGTGTGCCGTATGTCCTTGCAAGCATTTTTGGCATAGTTGCTCGCACATGTGGCTTTTGTTTCCTGATATTTTATATTAGCAGCATCTTTTATATGATACCTGAGGTGTCCTACAAGCATAGTTATTCTTCGCATTTGGTTGCATACTGGAAGTGGAAGTATTGAGTTTGACTACACAACAGCTGAAGTGGAAGGATTTTTTTTTCTAAGATAAAGAGGAGTTGAAGCCTGAAGGACATTGAATCTTATTGTTATGACTACGAACTGTTGGTTTTCAACTTTTTTATCCGTCCATGGTAGTCAACTTCGTATAGGGCACCTGATTAACAAAGGCTTGTTATATTCAAGATAATATGTTCATATTTTACCAAATATAATCTTATGGAATGCAACATGCTCTAGTTGGATAACAAGAATGCCGAGGGGCATGTCTGATAAGAAAAAAGGTATTGCATCCTAGAGAGCCAATCTAGAGAAATCACTTTAAATGTGAAATATAATGAATGATGTTTCAGGGTTGCGCAGCCCAATTCAAATATATAGATTTTTTCCTCATCTTTTGTTCTTATGCTTCTCTGAATTATATATTATATATTTTAAATTTATTATCTATGATTTGATAGTATATTCTCAATTTATAGGTGAAGGGCGTGGAACAAGAATTTGATGTTGAGGAAGAGGATGCAATATCGACCAGCTAGATGGAGTAAAAGATAGATAAGTTTGTCAATTCATTCTTTGTTAGGTTGAGCAACAACACTGATCTTGAGGAGGGTGACCAGGCGGGTGCTTGTTTTTACGCAGAAAATAAAAAGGCCGTTGAGGTTAAATTATTTCATGGTTTATAGAGTAAGAGTACCTTGTAATTTTATTGCTAGCTTAGCATTATTTTGTTGCATTTACTAAAATATTTTGGATATGAGGAACATATATGATAATGTAAGATAAATTTGATCGTTCGTCCAGTAATAATAATTTTTGTTCTAGTCTTGGGAATGGAATGTTCAGACGATTTCAAATTTCTTTAAGAAATGGAACTTCTGCTGCTGCTGGTAAAGATACCATCTAATAGGATTTGAAGTGTTAGTAGAAGCCATAGTTCTCTAAGGTTGAGATTTTAATTTTTGATTAAATTTAGTTGGAGCGACTGTATTAATGCAGAACTTTATTACCAAGTTGCTTAATCTTTTTGGCAATGCATGTCAAAAAGCATGGATGTTTCTATTTTATATCTGCGCATAATGATTTGTGATTATGACTTTGTAATGTTTAGATTTCCACATGACCTAATGATTCATGCTGAGTGTGAATATTTAAGGTAAAATTGGCATGCTGCAGCAACCAGCATGTTTCTACACGTTCCGGTGTGGCAATTCATGTGAGTGAGAGGCATAACGCAACAACTTCTAATGCCTTCAATTTGGTATAGGTTTTCTTTTCTGAATATTTAATGTTTAGGATAGATGTATAATGCATTGTACTTTGGATGATATGGACGACCTTGATTTGGGTTTTTTTTTTTTTTTGGTAATTTTGTCAATATCTTCTCTCTAAGATTTGTATATAATTTTTAGTTTGAATGTGGATTTGGTCATAATTTATTTTAACAAGTTTTCTATTTTGGTTTCTTTATTGCATATAGCGACGGGTGGCAAGGCCAATTCTTTGGATGCCCAGTAGGCACTTTAGTCACTTTCAAACCTCTCGTCGAAAGTTGCCGTGTTCAATTTTTCTTTTTTCAACACCTTTAACAAAGCAAGGTTACTTTTACGAGCACAAAACCCTCTTCAATATTGAACTAAGCTTATTTTTATTTGCATTTTCAGTTATTTTTAATCTTACTAAAACTCTTACCCATTATAATGTCCTACCAAATAGGCAATTAAAAAATAAAATTATTTTAAAACATTAATACCAACCACATTAATAGCAAATATGTGTTGTTACCTCTTTTGTAGGTCACTTGCGAATGGGGGAGTCGTGGATTTGGAAGCTTTCAACTTTCAAGTCTCTACCCAATAACAAAGACTATCAAAAGGAGGTAAAAACATGAGTTAAGTGAGAGTTATTTTATACAAGGTTTCTTCCAAATGAAACCAATTAGAGAGATGTCAGTTTAAACCTAGTTCGATAAAGATATATATATCATTGATCAAGTGGTAGAAAGTTATTTTATTTTCTGTTCAGATCAATGTCTTTTTTTAGTACAATATGTAGGGTGGGGGATCGAACTCACAATCTCATAGTTAAAGATATATGTCAATTATTGTGGAGCTATGCTCACTTTGGTATTAATGTACTAGGTAAAACAAAAAACTCTGTGATTAGGAAAATTTGGAATGAAAGTGGCCATCTACGCAATAAGAATAAAGGGATTTTTTATTTTTATTTATTATTATTATTATTTAAGAAATAAGAGAGGGAAATTTATTGTAGGGAACCTAAAAGAGCGAAGCCACAGGCCCCACAACACAAGGTAGAAGTAGAACTCAATCTTCCACGCGCACTTAAAGCAACGCCACAAGCCTTCCACGCGCCAACTCGTGCGCGCGCATGCCCCGCCCAGCCGCCACACAGCACATAACTTCCCTTTACGTCTCCAAAATCACATACACAACCTCTATTCAGTCTGATCACAGTTTTTAAATTCTTTTTTTTTCTCAATTCTTAATTTCAATTTTGTCTTTTACTAGAAAAAAAATCAATTTTGTTTAAATAATTTTAAAATTTTAATTATGTTCTTATGATCTAATAAAACTTCATAAATTGTTATTTATGTTACCGTATTTTAAATATATGATTCTTTTGACATCAAAATGAGATAATGTTTGTTATTTAGCTGATTATGGCTGGATAAAAAATATGAAAAAATAACCGAGTTTTTCAAGTAAGTAAAATATTGTTTATGATAGTTTGTGAGTTTAACCAATTTACAAAGATCAAATTGAAACTTTAAAAATTATGAGGACTAAATTGAACCAAGAAGAGACCCTAAAAGACTAAATTGAAAAGTGAAGTTACATTTTGTTCAAAATTTAATTACCAAATTTGTAATATCTCGTATTTCTTTGTGCAGCAGTATTCTTGTTCACAAATTACAGCGTGGAGACACGTGCCATCTTGAATTAAATTGAACCAATCAGCTTCCTCTATATCTCCCCCACCTTAAATTTAGCTGTGTCCTAAATTCAATCATAGAACCATTTGTCCATCTCTTTCCTCTTATCTGAAATCTTGGATTATCAGTTGGACTCATATCTCACAGACAACAGTGTCTTTGTCTACAAAAGCCCCAGAGGCCTCGTTTTGATTTGATTTGATTGTGTTCCAAAGACTGTGCTTGGGTTTGGGTGTGGAGATGCATTACTCGGCCTGGAAAAGTGGGATCGGAGAGCTGAGGCCTCTGGTTCACCTGCTGTTGCCACTATGTGTCCACTGGATTTCTGAAGAAATGACTGTCTCTGTTATTGTTGATGTGGTTTCTAATGCTCTTTGCCCTGCCAACCCCACTTGTCCTCAAGCCATTTACTTAAATGGGACTGAGCAAACGGTAAATTTTCCATCTCTTTTCATGCTCCCTCGCCTGTTTCTCTTTTTCTGCTGCTTCTGAATTTCACACACCATTTTCTGGATAGTAATGCTGCTGGGGGATCTTTGCTGTCCTTGATTCTTCAAGTTTGGATGGCAACTTGACTAAATTGTTCTTATAGATTATGCTACTCCCAGAATTTGAAAATTACAGTAATAATGGTTTCGATTTTAGTTTTCTGTTTCTGTACATTAGGCTTGTTTTCAGCTCCCAAGTCGGCAAAGACTTGAGTGCTCTTGATCATGTTGGTTCAGAGGTCTCAAGTTTGAAACTTCTGATTGCTTAATACCAAAAACATTCTCGATGTCTCCCAGGGGCCGAGCCTTGGATGAGCTCGGGTGCCCCTCGGTATAGAGGGGCAAAACACCGACTCCCAATTATATATAAAAAAAAATCTTGTTTCCTGTTGATTTCTTTGTATTGTTTTTTCACCTTTTTTTTTAAACACGTCTGAATTTTAAGAAACAAAATGGTTATCAATGTCTCTGTTTCTGCTACTCTGTTTATGTTTCTGATGTTTTTATTTTGTTTTCAGTGACCAATTTGCTACTATACAAATTTATGATCTTTTTTTTTTGGCAGCTAAACACACTATTTGCTTCCATTCTTACACAAATTTGTTTTCGGTGACCAATTTGCTACCATACAAATTTATGATCTTTTTCCCTCTTCTTCTTCTTTCTACTTTCTTTCTGAAAGGTAAGACTGCATGCATCTTTCCTTTCCTTAATTCTTCAAGTTGGGACTTCTCAGCTGCTGAGAACTTGACTAATTCCCCCAGAATTTTGAAATTTTCAACAGCCTTATCATTTCTATTTCCTTCCCAGAATTTATCATCACTCTTTATGGCTCGCCAAAGATTTCATACGATAAGAAGAACTTAACAAAATTTGTGGCGAATATATCTCCTCTTTCTTTAGTGGAAACTTTATCTGCATTGGCGGGGAATAAATCTACATTGGAAATAATATTCATTTGGAAACACTCTCAAATTCGTTAAATCTACATTCAACTGTTCACATTCTACATTTAGTGAATTTAACAATTTTTTGACAAGATTACCTTACTGATGCATGGAACTGGTAATGAGGGAAAATGATGAGGTTCTTGAGCTCTCTCTTTTGGGTTATAGGTCGTTGGAATTTTCAAGATGGTGGTTCTTCCACTGCTTGGTCAGCTTGCAGACGAGTATGGTCGAAAACCTTTACTACTTCTTACAATATCTACGAGCATATTTCCTTTTGGTATGTTTCCATTTCCATGTTCTTCATGTCCCAGTATTCATATTAACATATACTTTTTTTTATTTTTTTTATCAAATTCTACAGTCCTTTTTCTTATGTGCATTTTGGTTTCAGCCTTATTTGTGTGGGATCAATCCAAGGGTTATGTATATGCTTACTATGTGCTTCGTACAATATCAAAGATACTCAGTCAAGGCAGCATATTTTTCATTTCTGTTTCATACGCGGTAATGATTATGTTTTTAATTTTTTTAATTCTTTAGTTCTCCATTTAAGAAAAACAAGGTTAAATTACAAGTCTCCCTAAACTTTTGAGGTTACATTTAATAGGTTCGAAAAATTTCAATGTTGTGTCTAATAGGTATCCGAATTTCAAAAAATGTCTAGTAGGTTGCTCAACTTTCGTTGTGTCTAATAGATTCCTGACCCATTAGAGACATATTTTAAAATTTGGAGATTTAGATACAAGATTGAAAGTTCGAGAACCTATTCGACACAACTCTAAAAGTTTATGGGTATAATTTGTAATTTAACCAAAAAAACAAATTTGTTTTGTTTTGAAGGAAAAATTACGAATTAAGCAATCTATTTTGGCTTTTTATCATGTATTCATGTAGGCGGATATTGTACATGAAAGTAGGAGAGCTGCAGTATTTGGTTGGATCACTGGCCTTTGTTCTGCTTCCCATGTTGTAGGAAATTTGCTAGCACGGTTTCTTCCCGAAAAGTACATTTTTTCGGTATTAACTGCAGCCCTTTAGCCTCATGGATTCAAGTCTCATCATTTCATTTTCCATTTATCACATTGAGAATTTACTTCTTTGTTTCAGGTGTCCGTAGTTTTACTGATCTTTTGTCCGGTTTACATGTATTTCTTCCTGGTTGAGACCGTAGAACTAGTGCCAAAGGGTGATGGAGAACCCGGTTGCTTGTCGAAGACGATCAACGTTCTCAACAAACGATTCAGAACTATGAGAGATGCAGCATATATAGTCATCCACAGGTATTTTTTTATTAGCTTGTTTATTGTTTTTTCCTTTCATGGTGCAATGTTTCATCAAACTCTCTTCTGTTAAGAAGAAAGCCATCGTTGAATAGCTTTATTATGTTTTGCAGTCCAACGCTTAGGAGCATATCTTATGTTTCTTTCTTCCTAGAGTTGGGAATGTCTGGTATCACTAGTGTCTTAATGGTAAGTTTTGATGAATAAAATTTTATCATCCTTAGAAATATAAGATTCACTGAATTGCAAGAATAGAATGCTGAGCCAAAGTTCTTATATTAAGGGTTCCAAAAGTTCTTTGAGCCCATTAAGAGCACTTTTCAAAATTTTCATGATTTTGAAAGTCATAGAACACTCAAGAAACATTAAAATGCTATTGGAAGCTGTGTTTTTTTACTAAAAAGTATTTTTTTCCTATAGTCATCCCAAACTGATTGTAAAAGCATTCGATCAACGAAACCGTGACAAAGATAGGATCCAACAATGTACTCAAATAAGATTTTGATCTTTATCTATGAGACCATTAACTAATACTTTGAAGTTCTGCAGTTCTATTTGAAGGCAGCTTTTGGCTTTGATAAAAACCAAAACTCAGAAATCTTAATGCTGGTGGGAATAGGCTCAATTTTCAGTCAGGTATATTATTTTCCAACAAGATCCGGAAGGGAAGTCCTCTTCCACATAAAACTTTGTCATCATTACGAAAATCGTCACCCCCATATCAGTTAGATTAGGGAGTTCAATACTCAATGAAAGAAAATGTTTAAATTTGGTATCCATTTCACTCAATGTGTTGAGCTTGATAGCATGCTTCCAGATGTTGGTGCTTCCACTGATAAATCCACTGATCGGAGAGGAAGCTATATTATGTATGGCCATACTTGCATCGATAGCTTACGTAAGACATTTCGAATAGCATCCCTTTTATCTGTCAAATTTCTCCTCTTAGCTCCATACTCAAGACAATAGAGAAAAATAATACAGTCCTACGTAATAGTTTTTCCTTTTTTTTTTTGATGTACAGGCATTGTTCTATGGCTTCGCATGGGCAGCTTGGGTATGCTCCATATTTCTATTACATGAACTTTACAGCTCAAAACAAATTATTTTAAACCCTGTTTGATAACCATTAGTTTCAAGTGCTACTTACACTTCTGTTTCTAAGCTAAGTAGGTTTTGTTTTTAAATTAAGATACGGGATAAATTGTGGGAAAGTAGGCACAATTTTTTCAAAACAGAAAACTAAAAACAAAATCGTTGTCGAATGGGACCTTAAAATTTCGTTTTACTTGAGAAGTATGATACTTTCTAGTCTTTCAAATTGGTAATGGATGTCTGTCTCTGTACGCAGGTAGCATACTTGAGTGCCTCATTTAAAATAATTTATGTCCTAGCAAGACCTGCGGTAAGTATCAAGAGAAAATTCAAATATATGTATTCACATCATTAATCCATTCTTGATATTGATTCTGATTCATGATTAGGAGAATTTAATCTTTGCCATTTCATTATTGATTTAAATGATCATTTCCATTAATCTTTTGAATTCCAAACATACAGATTTATGCCATTGTCTCCAAAGCTTCGAGCTCAACCAATCAGGTTGGCAAAGTTCTTTCATTCTATTGTTTTTTTTCCCTTTTTTTATCTTTTACCGATAGGATACTGAGTAGTATATTGAGAGGGAAAAAAAAACTAATGAAAGACAGCTTTCCCATCTCGTATAAGAATCGTAAGACTGTAATTACAAAAAAAAAAAAAAACTTTGTGATTTAGCACTAAGCAGAGGCAGTAATTTGTATACAAGTACAAAAAGAATAGAAGGACCGCTGAATATGAAAAGAAAGAAAGAAGAAAATAGCGTGGAAGTTTCGAGCCCTCAAGGGGTAGCCCCATTGGCAAGGACTTGGGGTCTTGTGGTCATACTGGCTTAGACGTCTCAAGTTCGAATCTTCTAACGAGCTTAATATAAAAAATCCTTTATGTGATCTAGGTCCAGACTTTGGAGCGGGTAGGGAGGCCCGTGGGTATAGGGCAACAAAGCTCCGACTCCTAATTATAAAAAAAAAAAAAGTGTGGAGGTTTCGGGAATTGGGTTTATTCTGTTAACTGATACATTATTGATGGCAGGGAAAGGCCCGAGGATTTGTTGCTGGTGTGGAGTCAATAGCAAGTTTATTATCCCCACTTGTGATGAGTCCATTGACTTGTGAGTGGCTTTCCTCATTGCTTCTCCTTTCACTGGGCATTGCAACTAATTCAATTATATTTGCTTGCTGTTTTTTTTTTCTGGATATTTCAGCATGGTTCATTTCTGAGGATGCCCCTTTCAATTGCAAAGGCTTTAGCATTGTTTGTGCCTCACTATGCTTGGTAAAACACTACCCTCTCTCTATTCGGCACATTAAAATAACTCGATGAACCCAACCTAAATTGTGCACTATGTATAAATCAGGTTGAGTTCAGATTCGTTAATATTTTAAGAATTAGTGTGTCTAATAGGTATCTAACGTTAAAAAGTGTTTAGTAGACTTCTAAACTTTTAATAGGTCCTTGAGTTATAATTTTTTTACAATCCAGCGACCTAAAAGACCAAAAATTAAAGTCTGTGTAGATTTAGGAATTTATTAACCACGGTGAAAAGTGTAAGGACCTGTTAAACTCTTTTTATACTTTACAGACCTATTATTAGACAACTCTCAAAATTTATAGACTAAACTTGTAATTTAACCAAAAATTAGTTTGGATCGAGCTAAACTTACTTGAACTTATTTCAACAAGATAGTGGATAGGCTACAAGTTCGTTTTAATCATGTTGAGCTCAAATAAATCAATATTTAAAAGATTGGTTTACGAGTTTTTCTAAGATCTCTAAGATTAATATGAGTTGAACCAAATTAACCCAAACTTGTATAGCGGGAAGTGATATGGGTTTTATACTGCACAGGTGGTTTCTCTATGGCATGGCTGTTGCCTGGTGAAGGCCAGAGGCCATGGAAGCCATGGCAAGGAGGATGATGACCCGGAGACACCACTTTTGAGCAATGCATGAGATGGATAAAATAGCTTTGCGATAAATATTCAATATTAAATTTTGTCATATTTTTTTGAGTTGAACGATTTTATCCACATATATATATTATTTTTTTCCTCTCTTACTAGCCAGTTTTATTAATTTAATTATGCTCGGATTGACTGCTATGTGAACTTATTAGTGTGTAAATAATGTTAATATTCATAGCTTTTTTTTTAAATACGGATTTTGAATAATAATCGTTGATATCGGTTTAGGTCTTGAACGTAAAAAATTACTGGATGGTCTGTCTACTTTTGTTGAAGTAGTGATTTAGTTCTTCAACTTTAGATCGTAACGATTTTGTTTATTTTAAATTGGTAATAATTCAGTCATGGAAGTTTAATAGGTAACATTTAGTCTTTATAGTTTAATTAAGTTTCGATCCTTATTATTTAACAATTTAGTATTTGTATTTTGTAAGTATGTTAAATTTTATCATTCTAAGTCTATAAGAAACCATATCAAATCGTAATGATATATTTTTATAACAGAGATTAGATCGTTACACACCTTAAACAAAAGTAATATTTTTAACTAGTAGTAAAATTTCAAATTTGTTCCTAAGATCACATGGTATTAAATTTCTATCAATGTGTTGGTATTTCCACTAATATTTTTATATGTCTATGAGTTTAATATCAACATGAAGCATGAATGGATATTTTTATAGCATTACATAAAATTTTAATAAAATAAAAGCAAGCGTAATACTAATATTAATTATTTTAAACAATGTAAAATATTTGTTTGTTATTTTTTTAGAATTGAGGTGAAGAATCGAAGAGCTTTATTCCTTAAATTTATTATTAATATTTTTTTTTGTCAAAAGCTTTATTCGTTAATAACCATCATGGGATGGTTCAAGTGGTCAATGAAGGCCTTTGCAAATAGTAAAGGATTTAGAGGGAATGAGTTCATCGAGACGAATTAAAAAAAAAAAAAAGCTTTATTCGTTAATTTAAGCCTTGTTATGATTTTTTTTTAAATTTTTTTCCCGTAACTTTTAAAAAATATCAATCATGTATTTTTTAATTATCCCCTTCATTCTTCCAAGAATCCTGAATTCATTTGCAAGAAAATCGAGCGACACCACTGCAGAAGTAGAAGCCTGCTCGCAATTCCAGTTCCGATGGAGGTGCTCTCTCCATCAGCCACGGTTAGCACATCCCACCATTTCTCATTTCCGCCCCACAAACCCCACTTCAAATCCTCCGCCATAAACATCAAATTCCTTCCATCGCCAAGTAAGAACAACAAATTCTCACTTCCTTCTACTTCTCATCTATACTCCACTGCTTCGCCTCGCCGTTATGCTACAGTAAATTTAGCTTCGACATCCTCAACTTCTACTTCCACTGTCTGGTCTCCGGCCGCCGGCGAGAACCGCCATTGGATGGTGCTCATGGAGGCACCCCCGCGGGGGGTAACTTCAAAACCAGAAGTCGTTGATTACTACGTCAAAGCGTTGGAAAGAGTTTTGGGCAGGTGGGTGTTCCTCGTATTTTCCACTGTGATTGTTCTTCATCTTTTTTTTTTTTTTCTCTGAATGAATTTTGTTTCGACTTGACATTCTATGGCCAGCGAGAGGGATGCTCAGATGTGTATTTATGATGCTTCCTGGGATAGTGCCCAATTTGGGTTTTGCTGTTACATCGATGAGCAAACTTCCATTGAACTCGCCAGTGAGTTCTCCTTTCCAATTATGCGTCTTATTGCAGATTCTTTACTTATTTTACTTCTTTGATTGGTAAAAGTTGATTGTCTCCTAGACTTCCGCTCGTTTAAAGATTACGTGGCAGGTTGATTTTAGTCAATTTCTGGCATTTGGTGGCGAAGACGTTTAGTTTAGGGAACCTATTAGATAATTTTTTATACTGCGGGGACTAATTATACACAACACTGAAAGTTCATAGACTTATAATTTAACTTTGTTGTCGATGGGCTCTACTTTAGTTGATTCTTACTTGAGTGTGGTACAGGAGTTCCAGGGGTAATATCTATTAAGCCAGATCCAAATGTCAGCTCCATAGAGGATTATGGTTCTTCAACACCTCGGCCAAATCCGCAAAATGGCGGTAGGCTCTTGTTCCCTTCTGGGAGTACCAAGCATTGGCTTGTTAGAATAGACAAGCCAGGTATTGGGGTGGTCACCAAGGCACAAATGGTTGATTATTATGTTGAGATATTGACCAAAGTTCTGGGGAAGTAAGTGTAACATTGTCTGTAACAAAAGCAGTTGCTTCATTTTGTCTATGATATTTTCATTGTCCTCAAGAATGATGATGGCAACTACCTGCAGTGACAAGGATGCACAAATGTGTATATATCATGTTTCCTGGCAGTCTAGCCTTGGATTTTGTTGCGAATTGGATGAGGAATGTGCACGAGAACTAGCCGGTACTCTTCAGTTTCTTTCCTATGGCACTATTGTATATTCTTCTGCTCACGATTGTTCTATGGTGTTTGATGCTAATTCTTGGGAGCTGCAGGTATTCCTGGTGTTTTATCGGTTCAGCAAGACGAAAACTTTGAGGCAGAGAATAAGAAGTATGGAGGTTTAGTCTTCTGACCTTGAGTAAATCTTTCAATTCTAATGTTTAGTCGTGGTTATATTGATTGAGATGAACAATGGTTTTTCCCCTTTCTCTTCAACTTCAATGATTTGATTCCAGTCTCCATTGCTCCTACATTTCAAAATATATCCTTTTAGATATCTAGTGCTTGCTTCTTAGACAGATGGCTCGAAGTCGTCTGGTAAGATATGATTGTTGAGTAGGATAACGGTTAATCCTTGGTTGAATCGATTACCAAACTAATTTTTTTTTTTGGATATCTATAAGTGCCCGAGCTAGCTTACGCACTATTTGATTGATCTCATGAGACAACCACTAAAACTTACGATATTTAGTTGTCAAGAAACTAATCGAATTTATATATTTTAGAAAGTTTCCGCAACAAGGTTTGAATCTAATAGACAATATTATATCAAGAGATCATGCCATTGTTAAAAGGTTTGCCTGCACTAGCAAATGCTTTTTGGCGATCTCCATTCTCCCCCTTGTTATGGCTAATGGACTCTTTTGTAAAGACCTCTTTAGCTGTTATGGGGCAAGGCAATGAGGTGGATGCCTAAACACCATTTCCTTCTATTGCTGCCCGCTTTTTTCTTTAGAATGCAAGATTCAATCAAATTTCTTTTGAATGATCTTTTGTTTATCCCATGGTAGCCTGCTGCAGTTTCCTTACGAAACCTTCGGTCATTAGCTATCAAGTTATCTGAAATAACCATTACAATATTTGCTTTGTTGTTAAACATTATCGAGGACAGGTGACAGCATTTTTATACGAGCCCTTCTTATGCCAACAGTTTTTGTTACTTGGCAAGGATGAATGAAGGAATAAAAAAGGAAGTAGTTATGAAATTGGAGTGATATCAAGTTATTTAAACTGTACTGGACTTTGATTGTAATTGTAAATGGAAGTACAGGGACTGAGATGTTAAAATAACAACATACATTTACTAGAATTGTAATTTCTAATTTGATCTATTTGTTATTATTAAAATCTTTTTGAATCTTTGCATTAATAACTTGCATTTTTCAGGTGGTAATGCCAAGAATCCTTTGGATCTACCAGATTCTTCAGAAGATCAAAGAACTCCTGTGAAAACAAAGAAACTATTTATAACTGGTATTGTAAATTCAACATATGCTAAGATATTTTAGCTTTTGAATATGAAAATTTTCGTGAGCCAAATATCTTAGTTCTGTGTGATGTTCTTATAAAATGAATGTAATGGCTCTTTGGTAATTTCATCATGAAAAGGGGGTGGAAGTGGGATATCAGATAAGAGGATTACTCACTGTGAGCCAAATTACAACACAAGGATGTTTACCCTAAAAAATTCTTAAAATAAAATAGAAAATGTTGGATCAGTTTTGAAAAACATGCTTTTAAGTGATAACGCTTTCTCTGTTAGCACTTTTAGGAAAAGTGCCTAAAAACCCTGTAAGTATTTTTCTTTTTAATGTTTTTAGATTTCAAAATTCCTTTTGATTATCTATCCAAACATAAGAAAAATTTTGAAAAGCGATTTTAATCGCTAAATGTTTTCTATCATTCCAAAAATTGTCCCAAACTCACATTTTATCACTTAGTCATGTGTTGTGAAAATAATGTGGGTTGACATGGGACCAGATCGGGTCACCAACACTCGTCTTATTTAATAATGAATATTACTATTAATCACCTGGAGACAGGTCTTTCATTTTATACGTCGGAGAAAACTTTACGTGCAGCATTCGAAGGGTTTGGCGAGCTCGTGGAAGGTACGCTGCATTGAACCTGTCCTCTTAACATTCTAACTAGAATTTCTCATGAGGCAAAATAATGGTTACAGATTGCTTTTATGGACAGTTAAAATAATAATGGACAAGATTTCCAAAAGGTCCAAGGGATATGCCTTCATAGAGTATACAACAGTGGAGGCTGCTGGTGTTGCACTTAAAGAGATGAATGGCAAGGTGAATAAACATGAGCTCTCTCTCTCTCTCTCTCTCTCTCTCTCTCACTATCATCTAGTTCATTCTACATATATTTTCTGTTGTTGATGCAGATCATCAATGGTTGGATGATAGTTGTCGACGTTGCCAAGCCTAGCCCTCGGAGATACGGTGGGAACCATGCCAGATCATCGGTCTAGATCGAGCGCACGTTTGAATACTTTGACATAATTTTGAATGGTTAGTTATGGTTGAACCTAGAGGGCTAGTCAATCTGATGCATGAAAAATAGAAGTTGTCCTTTCTTAGTTCAACACGGCGGGTGAAGATTTGAATCTCTTTGAATCTCTGACCAATCAATGATGTATGAATTGAGTTATGCACAGGTTTAACATAAAATTTGTCCTAATAAACCAGCCACGAAAGAAGCACTTGTTCATTCTGGGCAACTGAAAACAGAAATTAAGCAACAGTTGAAGCCTCCCCACTGTTTGTGAAATGACAGTTTTGAATAACAACTCTCTCAGGAAGCTACAAAATTTATTATCCAATGTCCTTTTCTTGGATCATGTATTCATAATTCAACATAGTAGCTTCCATTGTTACAATTTGAGTAACCATAATTAGTAATTTATCTTTGTGGCCTTTACCTGTGGCATGCTTTCATGATTATAATTAGTAAATCAAAATGAGTGTTTTCTAACTTAGTTGAAAAATCTCACTAAACAATTTGAAAATACAACTTATGGCTGAGTTAAGATGAAGAAGAACTCGCTAATTCGAGATGACTTTTGAAAAAAGTCCTTTTCTTTTCCTAAAGAAAACTACCCTAAGAGTATTTATGGAATAATTACTAATTTAAAATGTGTTTACTATCCTATGTGATTTTAGATAACTAACTCCCTGTTCTTTATGAGGATTCTCAAATCATTTCTCTTTAGTTGGAATTAAATAAATAAAATTTGAAATCGTGTTTTTGGATAGAATTTTAATTGAAAGTTAATCACGTTACAATTTTATCCTTGCAATCAATTAAATGGAAGAAATCAAAGGAAGAAATAACAGAGAGAGAGATTTAGGAAAAGAAAATGTTTGAATTTTACGACTAATTTAAGCTTGAATTTAAATTTCTACAAGGACTATAAGAAAATGTCACGAATTTTTTATTTCCTCAACATTCAACAATATGCCGTGGAGTATGGATTATAAAATGTATCATAAATATGGGTTAAACCACGCTTTTTCTCATCTTCGACTTTATCAAAATATTTTGACTTCGGAAGGAATAAAATATTATTATTTTTTTAATCATATTCCAGCTGTCGTTCAACTACGTGGCCACGTCGGGACCTATTTTGGTAATTTCCTCCAAATTCGCGAACTCCAAAATATCAAACCCGCCCTTTATTTCCCACTCCTTGAAATTTGTAAAAAGAATTAAAAAAAAAAAGAAAAAAGAAAAAAGGAAAAGAAACCCTAGAAGCTGAAGCGGAAACGCCCCCTCCCTGTTTCTAAAATTTTCTCTTCGAACCTAGAAAGAATCTGACCGTCGATCTCTTTAACCAACGGCTCCCGTCAGTCGGCGACCGCTTTTTCCCCTTCTTTCCGCCCCCACTTTCAGTGGTTTTTATCATAAACCCTAGCCGTCTTCTCTCTCTCTTCTGCTCTGTCAGTTTGCATGAAACTCTCTCACTCGCAGCGATTCTCGATCATTCTTTCGGATCCAATCTCTGAAGTTTCTTTTTGGGTTCTCCATCGTTCTCTTTTTCTTACATCTTTTTTCGGGTTTTTCATGGCCTCCGTAAATGGATCTTTGAGGATTTTGTTTTTCCTTTTTTCTTGTGTTTTCGTCTAGATTATTGCGGCGAAAGTGTGCGATTCGCTGATGGTTTTTGTTTCTCTTACTGCTGCATGTCCCTGTTTGTTTCTGTTCTTTGATTTTAAGTTTTCCCCCTCGAATTCTTTGGCGCCAAGTTTCCGTTTCGAGTTCGGCTTAGATTGCGTTTGAAGATTCCGGGTCGTCGTGTAGACAGACACTGGTTTCTCACTTCCATCATTCCTGATTATGGATGCGTGTTGAGTTCTGGCGGTTCTACTCCAAGGCCGCCGGGTCCGATACCGGTCCGAGTTAGGTGCTGAGTCAATTCGGAGAGCGACTCGGTGAGTCGGGGACAGAAGGTCGAGTGTCGAGTGGTGCCAATTCTTCATAACCGTACGGCAATGCCGTCGGTGGGGATGAGAAGGACGAGAGTTTTCGGTGTGGTAAAGGGTGTAGATGGAGCTAGAGTTTTGAGGTCTGGAAGGCGTCTATGGCCCGAATCGGGTGAGGTGAAGCTTAAGAAATCCAAAGATGCCAGTGACTGGTACCCTGTTATTGAGAACAGAGGAAATGGGGGTGGAAGTGGCCAGGTTAGGCTCCATGGTAAGTGGACTCAAGTTCGTAATGTCAACCCGAAGCGGGTTGTCGTCGTTGACATTCATGAGGAGGATGATACTTGCGTAGCTGATGTGCCTAAACCTGTAAAAGTTGTTGCTAGGAATGGTGGTGATGGTGAGTCTGGGGTTGTGGATAGGATGTTTGGGAAAGTGTACAGAAGAAAGAGGAAGAGGGGTCTTTCAGAGAATCGCGTTATTTTCGATGAAACGGAGGGAGAGAATGGTTTGGCAGGAGATAGAATGTTTGGACTCCGTTTCATTAGAAGACAGAGAACGAGGAAGACTAACGATGGAAATTGGGAGCCTACTGCAGGTGGTCGTTTTAGAGTGCACTTTTCTAGGCAAAGTACTTTGCAGCTGACCCGGGATCGGGTTCTAACTATTTTTTCTGGGAGTAGTCATGATGGTGGCTGTTTCTCAGATTTTATGCTCTCGATTCTTAGACACCTGAAGAGTCCACTGCTGAGGGTGGCTAAGCTTTCTGAATTTTTGTTATCCGATCCAATCTGTGGAGTTTTTGCTTCAAAGGGAATTCGGTTCTTGCAGGTATTACCTTCTTACTGCCGTTTGTGTTCTGATGCAATTGTTGGGCTTTTTTTTCTTTTTTCTTTGGATGAAATGTTAGGCTTCAATATAATTGGGCAGCAATGAAGTTTTATATCATAAGGTTATCTTCTGGTGATTAAGTTATCTTGTTTCTTGATCCGAACAAATTCCGTCCTTTTTTGTTCCTGGGACCTTTTTTTTTTGTCTGTCTAAGCATTTCTCTGTTTTTATCTTACCCTCTGTCTTTCAGGGTTATCCTCCTACTGGAAGCTCTGGCATTTGTGTGATTTTTGGGGCCACGCAGTCTATGCCAATGTTCCATTTAGATTTTTCCGCCATTCCTCTCTATTTTATGTACTTGCATTCAAGGATGTTTCTTAGAGCAACTTGGATTCAGGCTCGTCTTGTATATAATAACAAGCAGTTAGATGTAGATATGAGTAGTGATAGTGAAGAAGACAGCATTGAAGAGCAACATGTTCCCAGTCCTCCTGGAAGAAGTTCTTTGGAGTGCAAAACCGTGACATTTGCAGTAGATCATCCTAAGAGCCGACCCATTTTACATCCATCTGTTAGAGCTTCAAGGTTAGGTGGTCGGAACATGCAATACAGAAACAGTTTCAGTTCTCGTGGTGTGCGTAAAAGGAGGAGTTCGCTGAGGATGAGGAGGCCTAGAAACTCTTCTCTTGCTGCTATGCAAAAAGCATCAGAATCAGTTCATGATACCAAACGCAGTGTATCCTTTTCTTCTGCAGCATCTTATAACAAGAACAAGTACTTAGCCCTGAGAGATTCTGCTGGGCGCATCAGAGAAGGGAGTTCTACTGCATTGAGATCAGCAATGGTTGTTGACCCATCATGCTGCAATGCAAATATATTAATTGTGGAATCTGATAAATGTTTGAGAGAAGAGGGAGCCAATATTGTGTTAGAGTTTTCTGCATCGTGTGAATGGCTTCTAGTGGTCAAGAAAGATGGTTCAGCTAGATACACCCACAAAGCAGAAAAAGTTATGAAGCCCTCTTCTTGCAATCGTTTTACGCATGCAATAATTTGGTCCACGGATAGTGGTTGGAAGCTAGAGTTTCCAAATCGAAGGGATTGGTTTATTTTCAAGGATCTCTACAAGAAATGTTCTGATCGCAATATCCCATGTTCTACTGCTAAAGCTATTCCTGTGCCCAGGGTGTGTGAAGTTCCAGGTTATGTGGATAGTAGTTGTGCTTCTTTTCAAAGGCCAGATATGTACATCTCTATACATGATGATGAGGTATTTAGAGCCTTGGCAAAGACAACCGCAAACTATGACATGGACTCTGACGACGAGGAATGGTTAAGCAAGTCTAACGACGAGCTTATTGTGACAGACAAGCATCAAGAATGTATTTCAGTGGATAACTTTGAGTTGATGATCGATGCCTTTGAGAAGGGACTTTATTGTAATCCTGATGCCTTCCCTGATGAGAAAGCTCCTGCTGAAATATGCACGCATCTTGGTAACCGTCAAATGGTTGAGTCTGTATTTACTTATTGGATGAAGAAACGAAGACAGAAGAAATCATCCTTGGTTAGGGTTTTCCAGGTACTATTTTTTGTTCTTCCTTAAAAACTTTATTTGGGTGTGAGTCAACTCTTAAGACTTGCATGTTTTTTGCATTCCAAGAGGATACTTACCTTTTTTTATATTCAAACTATTTTTTAGTGTTTACTGAAGAAGCATAATATTTAGCTCGACCTAAGTTAAGTTGTTGAGGGTGGCAGTTCATGTGAACCATTTGGATGATCTTTTTCTTCCAGGCTCATCAGGCTAAGAGGAAACCTCTGGTGGTCCCTAAACCTATCATGCGAAGAAGGAGATCATTCAAAAGAAAGCCTAGCCAAATTGGGAGAGCTACACACTCAAATCTTTTGGAAGGTATAACACTTTGGTAGCAAGTTTTTCTTTAAAAGAAAATGATAGATGGTTGTATGTACCTATGAAGTAGCTCAATAAGTGACATTTGATACATGATAGGTTATAGATTTGAATCTCCACTAGTTGTGATGTGATGTAAAATTCTGAGTTTTGTGCTGGTTGGAGTGTACAATCTCTAACGATTCTAAGTCGGGGTTGTGCAGCCATAGTTTTGAGGCGAGATGCTGAGGAGGACCAGAATGCCGTGGCAAAATACCAAGAAGCGAAGGCAACGGCGGAGAAAGCCTTTGAATGTGCTGTGGGGAAGCGGCAGAGGGCACAGTTGCTGTTGGAGAATGCAGATTTGGCAGCTTACAAAGCCATGATGGCACTGAGGATTGCCGAAGCAATTCAAGCATCAGAAATATTGCCGGATGCCGAAGCTGAATCTGAAGCTGCTGCTGCTGCATCTTTTTTTCTCGAGTGATTTTGTTTTCGGGAAGTGGCGGGATTCATTCACGGCTGTTTTCTTTTGAGAGTCCCCAATTGTTTTAATTATTATTGTATAGTATTTCATTAATGTGTACATTCTATTTTGTATGATTAGAATCTCTCACACCCATAATGTACAATGAGACGTCCTAATTCTTCCTAGGTTCAAAAATATACGACTTAAGTTAGTATATCAATATGCTTCCCTACTCCCTGTATTACCTTTTTTCATCCAAATCAAATCATAAATGATAAAATCAAGCATAATAACAAGAATTTGTGAGTAAAAAGAACTTCATTATTCCATGTCTGCTGTTAGCTTTGTAGAAAGAGCGTTTTACAACTCCAAAATTTCCTTTTTGCTCTTTATGGTACTTAACTTCCTTACATTGAATTCTACATCATCCAAATCCTCTGAAATTCCCAAGTATCCATAAAGCATTCTCTCTTCAGTCTTGTCTCCCTCCATTTCTGCTCCCCCATTTCTGCACTTTGCCACCTCGAAATTCACTCTTCCATGTCTCCTTTCAGAAAAGAATTTATGGAGTCTTTCTGCATCTGTCAAACCAGAAAACATGGCCAGGAACTTCAACACCATCACACTTTGATCTGCAGGACTCCCCAAAGTTATTTTCACTCTCCCCTTCAGCAAATTCTTACCTGTGAACAACAAAACGATTCGTACACCGCATGCAGGTTACTATAGCTAGAAACATTAGACATGCCATGAGATATTAGTGAACATTCGTCAGATCCTATTAAACATGATAATGTGAGAATAAAACTGTCACTTACTTCTTAAGAAAGTCTCGAGTGCTTCGATCGTTACAACTCTCCACCTATCGGGGTTGCTGTGCGACAGAGAGATGTTGCGGATGATAATAACTGGAGGCCAGATGATAAGATCTTCCTTCTGAACCACAGCTTCTTCCTTGGGCAACACCTCGGGAACCCATGTTACAGTGTCTTGGGGCATGGCACTATTCCACCCCATCAAAACGCATATGGCTTTGGCAAGACCTAAATGCTGAGCCCTCAACCCAGTCCTGTGGGACATGTAAGCATGCTTTACCAGGCGTTTAGTATCCAAAAATTCCTTTGAGGAGCTGCAATGSCAGGGATAGGCAATATAAAGCTAGAATTAGCGATTGAAAGTTAATAAAAACAACATTTCTCCTCGCGAACAGCACGTCTACAAAAGGTGCTAGAATTAAAACAAGACAATAAGCAAACAGCAACTGTGAATACCAATTCAAAGAACTATAAAAATCACCATCATAAAGAAAAAAAAATCATAATCACAAATTTAGCAAATTAACATTTAGAAGTCCCAGGAATCTCAAACTTGAAGAAGTAAACCCCGTGACTTCATATTCATAATAACAGAAATCCTCGACCTTTTGACATTTACCCATGGAGCCGATACTGGAGATCACAAGTTGTTCTTGCAACACTTGGTAGTCAACAAACTTCTGAGAAAATAAATACCAAGGGATGTGATCGATCTTAAGCTTTTGACCTATTTAGCTACATCCATGGACGCTTAACCACCATGTCTCTATAAAATATTGAGGCTTCAGTTTCTGGCATTATAATCATAGCTTTAGATTCACAACACTATCATGAAAGCTGGTAAAACTTTATTAACCTCGTTAGCTTTTCGAAGACCCCGCAGGGGATTTGTGAGTTCTTTTCATTTTTTGGACAAAAAACTGCTTCCATTGCAAAAATGAAAAGTACACAAGTGGGGTCAAAACAGAAGCCCTCTAGCCAAAAGTAACAAAATACTCTAATATAGGAAACAGAGGACGGACCACAGCAAGAAGTTCTCCTAATTATCCTCCCACCATTCAATACCATCAAATCTCTTCTTCAATGGTTCATCTTCATTTTGTACCGTCCATACACTTTAAAGTCCATACACTACAGGGAAATCTATTCATTAGATGACGTCTTATACTGGGTAACTTCTAAACCAATCGTTCAAATGGTCAATTCTACTTTTAAAGTTCCATCCTTGTTGACTAAAAGAAAAGTTGAACCATTGGAAAATAACTACCGAGTAATCCAATCATGCTGTTAATTAAGGATGGTCACTTTACAGCACAATTTTACCAATCTTCACTGACATACGTGATACTACTATATCAAATTAAATGCATGTCAATGAATGACCATAATATGTAAAGAAGCTACTGAAAAGCAGCAATGGAGATCATATGCGTCGCTGAAGGTCCAAGCCAATATATCTTCTCCTAAATTCTGCAACATGAGCTAGAAAATTAATAACATTTCTGAACGCGAAGTTCTGGCACAGTGATAAATATCAAAGAAAACCCAAATCTTCACGTGAAACTAAAGCTTGCTAAGGTGGAAAACTGGCCATAAATCTACTCGTGAGATTGGTTATATCATGAGACAAAAAGCAAACCAAACCCTCTAGACCGGATCTCTCTACAATGAGCTATACTGCTCTGATAATTCTAAAATGGTTGAGCATGGACAATGGGTAGTCCACCCACCAAGGTACCTTCCAGACCCCCAGTGATATCCTCTGATTATCTTTATAATGTCTGTCCAAAGAAATTCTCTACTATCCTGAAGTCCTCCACATTGACATGCACTTCATAGAATATGTTCACTAGTATAAAAGTGCACGAAGAAACTTGTAAAGCTTAATCAGAACACCCATATCTTTCTCCAGTAGTTTGCCGTTATTAACATAATTGTGCATTTCACAGGATACATTCACTACAATTGGAAAAGTGACCAACGTAAATACAATCTCAAAGCTTACTCCGAACAACTCCCAGTTTCTGAACTCCATTAAACTAGGTATATGGCCAGTCATCATTCTCAAACGACATCATTGAAGCCACTATCATGACTCCAGAGATTCACACCTTGCTGCAGTGAAAGGGAACCCTCTAAAGCTCCAAGATTATGTACCTCCCTCCATCCCCCCCTTCCCAACCCAAAAAGATAATAAATAAAATAATATGATGGTCCATACAAAATAATGGAAGCACGGCGACTATACAATGGGAATCTTATAATCCAAAGAAACCTACGGAAGAAAACCTAGAAGGTTTCTTATAATCTTACTTGAATACGTTGCACAATAGCAATTAGGAAACCCCTGAGTCAATTTATGAAACGAAGTCTCCACGATTAGGAAATAGGGAAGAAGACAGACCTTATGCCACATACGATGCAATATAAACTACCAGCATTTCCTTGCTCCTTGTACTTTTTCCTGACAGTAGGCTTCATATTCAGCTTTTTGGAGCACTTCAGAAATGCCTCATGAACCATTTGTTTGAACTCTTCAGAATCCTCAGGTGGTTCAGACTCTGTAGGTTTTATGAAATCATCTGACAGGCCATCGTCGTTTACATGAACATAATCGTTATCTTCTTCAGTATTTTTCCAAATTTTAAGCGGTCTATGAAGACTATTTCTGAGATCAACATTTTGTGACTTGATCCAGCTTGAAGGACCATGTCTTCTGTTGCCCTTCATATATTTAGGACCATTTTTGAATTTCTGTGCATGGTCTAAATACCTTTCACATGAAAATGAATCATCAGAAGCATGGAAATTATGACGATCGTATTTCTTATTCGACTTCCTGTATTTGCCATGGTCAAATCCTGCTTTCCTGGATGTATATCTGTGACTGGTATCATCATCCATCCACGCTTCACCACTATCATACATATCCACAACCTTGTCGGGTGTGTATTCACATGGCATACTTATTCTATGATCAAGTAAATTCATATCTTCCTCGAAATAATTTCTTTTTGGCATCTGATCCCTCAACTTATAAGCGGAAACACCCTCTGTCATTCTCTGCACTCTTTCAGAATTTCTATAAGTTTCTCCATCACACTTAGACATGGAAGATCTATGCAACCTCTCTTTCAAATAATGTGAACCTACTTCTCTTTCAGAGCCATAATCTGATCTTTCATGCAATTTTTTACTATACTCAGAAGGGTTGATGTCCGAAACTTCATAATCTTGAGTTACTCTCCTTCCCACTTCAACATGGATGGATCCAGTACTTGCATATTCACAGTCATGGTTTATTGTTTTTGAGGTTAGTCCTATATCAGGGTAATCTAAAACTCTCTGTTCTCTAAGACTATAACGGTTAAGTGCTATTCCAGTACTATGATTTGCAAACAAGTTCTCAGGATTTTGTAATTTCAGCGAACTGGAGTTTGCAACTTTTGGTCTTGAAAAGTCTCCAAGATCAGACACAATTGCTCTACCATAATCAATATAATCATGTGTTTGATTAATTTTCTGCATCACTCGAGATGGATCTTCATTTGAATCATTAACTGTTCCCTCAGGTTTAGAATAAAAATAGCTCATATGCTCCCTCATAGGACTATTAGTACTTTGTTGATGAGGAGTAAAATTCCTTTCTCCACCAACAAGATCAATGGCTGAATCTACAAGGGTCCTTTTCCCATATGACTTAAAGTCTAAACGGTCCATAAGGTCTCCATGGCTCCTTGTTGGAAAATCATCCGAAACCTCAAAGTACTGGCCATCCTGATAAGATTCCAAAGACTTGCTTGTAAATGGCCCTGACGAAGATCTTTCATATTCTTTGGAATAAAATCCCGAGCTTGCCAAATATCCAATATTCCTTGAACTAAACCTACGGCTTTCTTCAACTTCATGGGACTCTGTGACTTGTGATTTATCTGAAACTACATGACTTCGAAATTTAAGTCTTTCATCATCAAGACTTCGCACATCCAAACTCTGAGAAGATGGTAAGAAGTCTTTGTAAATTGACGTGGAACCCATATTCAAAGATGAACTATATGATCCCATTGCCGTGCTCTCTTCCATAGCCAAAAGTTTTTGATCCGTCATCCTTTGTCCACTGCCAACCGACCATCTCCCTTCAATAGTTTCTTTATCTTTCCTAATTCTCAAATCATCATGCCTATACCGAAGGTCATGCTCATAATCTAAAACTTCATCACCAGCATGAAATTTCCTTGGCTCAGGTACCACACGCGTCTGCTGCAAATCCGAAAGCTGCCTGTGATCATTCTGATGGTACAGTTCCTCAAAGTTAGGTTTTTTCCTCGCCTGGCCATAAGAATGTGACCTTGAGTCGACGTTATTGTTCCTTCCAGTTCTGAGATGCCAATCCTCGTCCCTCCTTTCAATGGTGTCGACCCTCTGACCCAAACCCACTTCGCGTCGGGAAGCACCAACTCTGTGAGGGCTCAAACTCCTCCTTAGACGCGGAGACCGATCCAGTGCCTCTCGACGGGTCTTCCCATATCGATCATGATCCAGATGAAGCCGATCCTGAGCGTGTAGTTTCATACTTTCCGACTCTCTAACATAGTAATCATCACGCCTTCGACATTGCATCTTTAACTAATTAGTTGAAATTATTACTAACAAAGTCTGGAATAATACCCTAAAATCCTCGAATCGATTCGCACTAAATCGTCCCAATAAACAGGCAGAAACTTTCAATCCCCATGACCTAAAAGTAAAACACCCAGTCGGAATATCGAACCAGAATATGGTATGGATTGCAATAAAAATCCAACGAAAATCCGAGACAAGGATTATCAAACTGGGAAATTTTTCAAACCTTCTGGGTCTCTGATCCTCCTTCGCTTAAGCCTGCCGGATGACCGGATTCTTGCATCCGTTACCGAAATTCACAAATCACGAGCAGAGAGTTTGTTCGCAACGGAGTTTTGTTTCAGTTCCGGCTTCTGAGAGAAAGTATAGAGCCGAAATCCGCACTGCAGACGACAAGAGCGAGAGAAACCGATTATTTATAGCGAATGCGAATGTTCGTCAAATTGTTTTTGGGGTTTTATTTGGTTAAATTATAATTTATAAACACAATCCCAGCATTTCTATTGGATAAGTTACCTCTTTTGCCCCTAATATTTGGACAATTAACATTCTATTATTATTATTTATTTTTATTTTTAGGACGACAATGGTAAATATTGGGATCAAATTTCCAACCTCAGATAAAAGAGTGTCGTGCGTAGCTCCGCACAACAAGCATAGTTAAGTGGCTAAAATACCTACCATATTTATCTTAAAGTTAAAAGTTTAATTCCCCATTAGTTAAATCTATAAATATTTGTATTTGTAGTTTTTTTTTTTAAACAAGTGTGAGGTAGATATTTGAATATTTGATGTCGAAGTATTTATTAGTTTTTTCTAATGAATTAGTCATAAAACTACATGAAAATAAAATAAAAAATGATTGCTCACGTGGAAAAAAAACAATTAGGAAATTGATTTGGTAAAGGTGATTTTTCAAATTTCATAGTTGTCACCTAACCTACTCGATAAAAATCTTAGTGCTAGTGCGACCCGAATAAGTAACGATAGTACATAAGATTCGATGTGTTTATGGTAGATTTTGATCTATCTTGAGAATGGTGTAGATTGGGTACGGTCGAGTTATCTGGAGCGAGATATGTAAGGAAAACCATGCATAAATAGAACAAACACTCCGACACTCAAGTCCATAAGATAACGATCCAAGGTCTAAAGACGAGGAATCAAGCTGCTTACCTAGATTCGGAATAATGTTCATTCCTATTTATACGATGTCAAATGGTAGCTAGATGATCCTACGTAACTGTTTTGTTAAGCTATTTGAGAGTTTATTACACATTTATAGGTAGTTTGGCGTCTTATCTTAAACTTTCCTTCAACCAACCATTGTCAAGTCATCATTAGTTGAGCTATATAAATCGATCCCATAATATTTCTGATATAAAAGTAGAAAATTAAGCTATCCGATATTTCATTAGCTTTCCACGTAACGTGTAATATTTTATCTTTCACTATGGAAGAAATAAAACAAATACAACAATAAAATAGATAAATAAATAGATGAAGTATGATCATGGTGGTACAATGTATTTTTATGAACAATTTTAGTGAAACTCTAGGAGTAAAAACGTAGCACTATGAAATTCAAAGATTAAATAGAGTTATTATCCAAAGAAAAAAAAAGGAAGAAAGAGTAATTATCCATGCGCATATATAATTTCATTCCCTTATTATTTTTTACAATAGGTTATTTAACATTTAAATAAACTTTTTTCTACACCAATTTCACCAGCTCTTCCACAACCACCTCCATTTCTTCATTGCCTTTTTTCTTCATCATCTTTGCAAGCTCCTTCGCTTTCTTCCTCATTCTCTCTCCACTTTTATCCACCACCACCTGTTAATTAATCATATAAATAAAATATTCAATTTATCATATAAATGTTACTTTGCTATTATGATATCACTAAAAGTTTGAAAAAAAAAATAGCTATTTTTCAATACAATTTAATCTCTCCATTTCTAGTTTGATTTTGATGTGATCTCTATGATTTTATGACTTTCGATTTTAATTTCATAATAGTTTAATTGAAAAGTAAATATGTGGATGTGTAAAAAAGAAAGGAAATAAGTAAATCTTTCACGTGGATAAAAAATAATTTAGGAACTATTTGGTAAAATTTAACCAAATAACTAAATTAAAATTAAACTTAAAATGTAGAAATTGAATTAGAACCTTTGGAACAGAAGATAATTTCAAACTATATAGGCCACAAACTATAAGAATCAAATTTGTAATTTAATTAATAAAAATTTAGTAATAATTTATACTTAATTACCAAAATATTCATTAACTTTGCTAAATTTAAAAAAATACTCTAAAAATTTCAATAGGACATATCTTTTATAAATGTTTAACGTAACAAATTATAGTGAACTTATATAAATTGTCTATATAATTTTTCCTTAAAAGTATTATTTTTCTAGAATTTGTTTATCTATTATCTACCCAATTTTATCATAATATCCTTGTTTCTTTAGCATCTCTTTTATTTTTATATTTAATATATGATATTTGTTTAAAGGATATTTTTAAAACGTTTACGAAAAGGTAACGGTAGTATTGAAACTTTTAAAATGGGAAAGGAAAAAAAAAAACAAACCTCTTTGATAGCTCTTGCCACCTCTCCGCGACGGAGGCTGCCACCATTGCTACCACCCCTTTCCACGATGATGCTGACATCAAGGCACTCGATCAGCCTCGCATTGAGCGGCTGGTCGAGGTGCATCGGGGCGGCGATGATTGGGACACCGAACTTAATGCTCTCGAGGACGGAGCTCCACCCGCAATGGCTGAGGAACCCGCCGGTGCTCCGGTGCCGCAAGATCTGAGTCTGCGGGGCCCACCCCTCCACCACCATTCCTCTGTCTTTGACTCTCTCTAGAAACCCTTTTGGGAGTTCTTCTTCCATGGCCTTCTTTCTCTCTCCTCCTCCAACCGCAAACCTCACCACCCATATGAAGTTCACATGGCTAAGCTCTAGCCCATACGCAATCTCTTCCATGTCTTGTTTTGATAGGTAGAACTCGCTGCCGAAGGACACGAGTATGGAAGATGATTCATCCTTTTTGTTCAACCATTCCTCGAAGGTTGATGATACGCCGTCGTCTTCTGGTTCTTCAACAAGTGGACCGACGGGAATTACCTTATCATTAAAGATTGACAATTAAAAAAAAAAAGAAAAAAGAAGTTATCTCTGTTAATTACGGTTCATCAAATATTCAATTTATTTTACAATGGATAAATTGGTGTCTAAAATACGTGTCATCCAACAATACTTGTCTATGTAAGAAAACAAATAATGCTTGAAAAATCAACAATACTTGTCATTTACGGGATTTTAATTCCCTTTGATAATATTTCCCACCCCTACGTACAATAATTATAATGCTATATTGCTTAAAAACAAAATATAATCATGATTTGAAATTTGAAAAATCAACCAAAATTAAATAAAAATAAATTTGACTTAAAAATATTCAATCAATATGAATGCTACAATTGAATCTAAACTCTTGAATAATGTAACTAATTACCTCAAAAAGAGCTATAAAATTTACCTTCTTGTGCAGCAAAGTAGAGAGAAAATCAATATATTTCCCTTCGATTTCTCTGAAAGATTTCACCAAAACGATGCCACAAGATCTCTCCCAACATCCCACAACTCTTTCCTTATCTTTCGCATCATTCACAGAAGATCCAAAGAAGTTCTTCAGCTGTCTAATCTCATATTCAGAGCAACGAATTTCAGGAAAAAGCGAGAAAAGTTCCGCGCTTTGAAACTCCAGTATGTGCAACACCGTGGCCGGCATGAGCGCACCTAGAGAATCATATAGCTAGAATGTTTGAGTAAAAGAAATATTAATGATGGATTAAAAAAAATTACTTGCATGACCAGCATTGAATATTTTTGACAAATATTAGATAAATATAAAAATAGATAATCTAAACAGTAAAACGATAGTGCGATGGTATCACATATATCATAAAGTTTGTATTCAAACCCTATACTAATCATTATATTGTTGAGTCCATAACAAGAGTTTCGGTTGTAGGAATTTATTATCGGATAAGCTCGACGTCAGTTTTGAGAAGTCAAAATTTTGACGTATTGATATAATTGTTTTCTAAAAATACCTAACATAAATTAATAAGATCTAGCTAGCTAGCAATCAGCCTTTTTTTCTTTCATCTTTCCTTCCTTATACGTACTTGTGTTGTTGAACATGACGGCCGGAATACCAGCTGCGGCAGCCTCCGCCGGCGCCCACGGCTGTAGAAAGTCGTAGATGAGCAAGTCCGGGGCGAGGCGGCGGAGGACGGCGGCGAAGGCGGGGGCGGCCGCGTCGAAGGCTCCCTTGAGCGAGAACATGAGATGCGGCGGGAGGCCGGCGGTGGTGTGGCGGTCCGGCGGGAGCTCTGGCGAGGCTGGTAAGCGGAGCTCCACCGTCTCGAGGTTCGGAGTGAGCTTCGGTTGGACGGAGCGGAGGTTTACGGCGGTGGAGCAGAAGAATACGTGGAAGTTTTTGGCGGCCAGCAATTTGGCGAGCTCAAAAAACGGTGATACGTGGCCGTGAGCCAGCCATGGGAGCATCAAAATGCTCATTCTTCTGCCATTTCTATGATCACCTAATTCCATCTTGATTTTCTTCTTTGATCTCAAAGCTGCAGATTTTTTGTTTGGAAATTATGAAATAAAATATTTAAGGATAAAGAAGGGGTGGGGGTTTATAAGGACAAAGGGGTTGGGATAATGCCTACCTTATCATAATTAGATTCGATAACAATTTCGTCGTTGTGAGGTGTCTCAAAATCCATGCTCCATATGTTCTCTATGTGTCTTTTATTCATAATCGCATATGTTCCATGTACCATGTGTTGAAACCCTAATGCCCCATGTGTCTCAATTTTAGACATTTTTAGTGTCATGTAAATCACACCACATGCTTATCCATGACCTATAAATAAGGTCAATGTGGTGCTCAGAGTTAGAATTTGTGAGAAATTAGTGGTGAGAATTTGTGAGAAATTAGTGGTCAGAATTTGTGAGAAATTAATGAGAAATTTGGCGGGAAATCAAGTTTGAAAATTGGTGGAAAATGCCATTTTGAATTTTGAATTTTCTTTATTATTTGAATTGTTTTGTTTATTTTATTTCTCCGACGTTGCCTCGTTTCGTTCCTCAATTTTACAACAAAATGTTATATATATATATGTAGTATTTATAATTTGATTTATCGATGCGACATAGATGATAGTCTATTGACTAATAACGAGAAAGAGAAGAGATCATATATTTTATTAACAGACAGTCATTTATATAATCGATATTGCGTTCCTGCCTCTAAACTCCTTCCTTGGGACACTGCTGCATTGCGTATGGGAAAGGGGACGGGTAGCCCCGACAACTCTCTCCTCAACCCACAACACAGAGTGAAATAAGGCTCGTTTCATATCGAGCACCATTTTTTTATCTCGAAAGTTGTTATGAATCTATTCGAACGTTTGGACCAATCACGATTCATCACCATCTTGTTTATGTGAAACGCACACAGATAAAAAAGATACGGAGAAGAAGCAGCCAAACTCATTCCCTTTGCTTCCTGGACCACAAGTAATGCAGTCTTTCCGATGATTCAAATAATAACATTTACCTTATAAATAAATAAGTCTAATCTTTAGAATAAGAAAGATTTTGTCTTTTTTAGTCATATAGTGTAATAATTTTAAAAGTTTATTTATTGTTTTTAATATGCTTGATTGATTTTGGTATACGGATAATATTTGAAATGTGGTAGAGATATGTTGTTGTGTCGAGTCTCACTATCTAAACCAAATATTAATTAAATTTTTTTTATAGTATTATATTTTAATTAATAAAATGAAATTATTTTTATATAGTTACTTAAATATAAAATTATAAGAACTATACCGCTTATAAAATGGAGCCAATCTCAACTTAAGATAATTTAAATTTTATCCAAAATACTGTCAAACTATATGAAATGCTAAAATTATGAAATTATTGTATATAATTAATTGTGTAATAAAATATTGCATGTATTTACACGTGCCATAGGCTACACATTACACGTGGACTGGAAGTACAGATCCACGTCCACTCCTCTCTTTCTATTTAGAGTTCAAAGTCATGTCAGTCTCGTTGAACGGATGACTTCTTCATTCAAAAAATAAAAAAAAAATTTTGTCTTCTTTGCAAAAATAAAAAATAAACCAAATTGTATTTGTTGATGTCTTAAATTTCAACTGACGATCTATATTTCTAACCATGAAAGATTCAGTGAATTAAAATGAGTAGTTTTGATGTATCTTCAATCTAAAAGATTTAAGTTAGATCGAAATTATCTCAAGATCTTCGTATGGGCGCACTTCAGGATGATTACTTTATTTCATGCAAATCGTTTACTTGTAACATATTGTTATTTGGGGTGGAATTTGTGGCATCAACTAGGGTTTGTTAATTTTTCTAATTTATTCCTTAGCAGAGTGCGAAAGATTACCTTTTGATTTATCAGAAGTAGAAGAAAAATTTAGTACGTTATCAAATCGAGTATTCAAGTACCAAATTTGGTTTATTTTATGTTGCTTCCTATCTAAATCTATTAGTTTCTTCGGTATTTGCAATAGTTCTTTATTTGGGTGGTTGGGATATCTCTATTCCATACATATTTGGTTATGAATTTTTTGAAATAAATAAAGTGTATCAAGTGATTGGAATGACAATTAGTATCTTTATTAGTACATTAGCTAAAACTTATTTGTTCTTGTTCATTTCTATAACAACAAGATGGACTTTATCCCGACTAATTAAGAATAGACCAATTATTAAATCTCGGATGGAAATTTCTTTTACCTATGTCTCTCGGTAATCTATTATTAACAACTTATTTTCAACTTTTTTTTACTGTAAAGGAATACCGATCAATTTCACTTGAATGTTCTTTGCATGCAACTCAAACAAATATGAAATTTCAAAGTTGAAGAAAATTTCATGGCTAAAGGAAAAGCTCGTGACTAAAATTCCATTAAAAACAATCTAATGACAAGGGATTTAGATAGCCTCTAATACCCATACTTAATAGGTCTAAAAAAGGGTAAAATTATTGAAAATAATAAAATTAAACCAAAAACTCTTCAATAATTTTTTTTTTATCATAATTTGAAATATTTGATTTAAAACATATCATGAAGTTTTAGGCCATTCATATCATAAACAAAACTTTAGAAAAAAAAAATACACATGAACATAATATTGATAACAAGATTTCTTTTTTATTATGAACAATTTTAAATATTTCTGATGAGTTTTGATTGATTTTATATATTTTTTCATACCTATCTCGATTAACACGACATAACTACAAAGAGATTTATTGAACATTCATCATCTTTTAGTTGGAATACATACTTTAATGAGAACTATGCTAGATTGACCTAATAAAATTATATTAAAATTGATATATCAATATAAATTGCTCTAAAAATTTGTCAAACATAAATTTAATAATTTATAACAAACAAAAAATATTATTATCAATAGTAAAATGTAAAAAAAATTCAGAACCGTTAATGACTTAAAATGTTTATCTTAGTTTCTAAATTTGAAAAAAAAAACCTAATTTGTTATTATTGTTATTTTATATCTAATATCCACTTACCTAATATTTTATTCAACCAGCTCGGAAACATTATAATGAAATATATGAGTTAATTAGTCTAGTTTTATTTAGTTACTTAATTTATTAATTTTAATGGACTAATTTGTCCATTATATATATTTTCTGATTTAGTTGCAATTTTCTAGAAAGAGACAAAATTTATTGGTGAACACTCGTCTTCATGGTGAAAGAGAAAAATACATATATTTTCATGAATTTCTCTCTCTCGTAAATAAAATATATTGGTGGTAGCAAAAGATAGTCAATATTTAAGAGTTTTTTTTTTTGCATAATAGGAGAAAGTTTAAGTTAAAATACAAATTCAAGAGTGAATATAGAACAGATATAAAAATTCCGAGATGAAAATGGGGATCAAAATAGAATAACAGAAAATTTTGAGGACCAAAATCAAATTACAGGATAGAATCTGAAAAATCATAACTAACTTGTCGTCGCGGGACTATAATCAATGCCACGACCGAAAATCTCGCCGGCGGGGATTGCATTTCCGCCGGAAATTGGGCCCTACCATATCCCGTTGACCAGGTCAAAGACTGAGGACTTGTATAAGTAGGCATCCCGTTCAGTTTTCTTCACCACTTCTCCCGCTCTTCTCAGTGCTCGGTGACCATGGCGGGGGAACGATTTCTTTTCTTCTTTCTGGTAAACTTCTTCTCCGCTGGTTTGTTTTTTTGGTGGCTTATTCTTCCTTTTTCTTCGCGTTTCTCTGCTGCGTAAGACGCAATCTCATTCGCATTTCGTTTTCTTCTTCTGTTTCTTGTGCAGCAAGTATTGGAGATCGAGAAATTTCTGCGAGAGTCTGGAGTTCGATTGCCGAAGGATGATAGATATGGCTAGGGTTTTTCGGAGACGGAGATTCGCGTAAGGCTTGAAGGCGAATTCCCGTCTCCATTGGATATCAGAGAGTTACGAGCATTGAACGAAGCAGAGGATAGGGCCGACTCATGACGATAAACTCCATGGCTACCATCATTCCCTAACAGTAATGCATTCCTCGCGAGGTCGATCTCCACAACGTCATTCGCTTTTTTTTGGCTCGAAATCCATAAATGTTGCCGAGCATTGCGTATAACGTTTGTTTTTTTTCACAGCTTTTAACGCTTCTTCGACAATCTCGGGCGAGTTCAGAGGTAGAAGTTGAGTATTGAACTCAGACACAGAGTGAGATGGTCGGAGTCGGATTGAGCAGCCCTTGTGGGAGGGGAATGTAGGTGTCTAATGGTAATTGGTTTGGTCGACCCGTCATTACGGCACTAAGCCCCATAATACACGATTCGAAGGATTTTACCATTTTATTCTAGCCATGGAGGAAATCGAATCAAAGAGCACTCGGTGACTATGGCGGCGGTGAGGCAATAACTCATTGTCTTCTTCTTTTTTTTTTTCTCTCTGTTTTGTTCTGTTTTACAGCCATTACTGTTTTTGACGGTGTATGTAGGTTGGGATAAGGGAAATTTTGTAAGAGTCGAGTTGGGCGCCGAAGGGAAATTCTCTAATTAGATCAGTAGAGTAGAGTTGAGTGCCATGGATGCATCGTTTTCTGACTATCTCCTACTGATCAAGACATACCAACTCTTAATTTCTATAAAACTCGCTAGAGAAGATGACTGACAGGTATTCTCCACTTGTTGTAGTCTCTTTTTTTTTTTCCTTCATTTTCTCTTCTATTTATTTTTTGGTTCAAACAGTAAATGTTGCAGCTAACTTTACAAGCCCGTTTGTCCAATTTGAACAAGGGAATGTACTAATTATTTTGGGTATAGACATTGACTTAATCGGCCTTTGTTTTTATTTAGGCCTAGGATATGGATATATTAGTTCTGGCATCAGCAGTATATAAACATATCTTTTTAGACTTATGAGTATGTAAGAGATTCGAAGCAGTATTTCATAATTTATTTTGTGACTCAATGACTGCTACCTCTTTAATTTTTCATGTTTATGCTTAATTTTTAGTTTAAAGGAGGAATTTGACTGAAACAAGATGTAGTAGAATGGGTTCTCAGGGTATCTTTGCAAAGCTGGTTTGGTTTATATGTTGCTTTTCATTATTAAGTTTCATCTTGCTGTCCTTTATATGGTGCTTTTCTTGTCTGCTTTTAGCACTTGGCATTTCTTCTTTGCTTAAGGACAGATCCATTCCTTCAATGCTTTTAGGTGTCGGGAATCTCTTTATAGGATACTTGTCCAAAGTGTGACCCGTTAGTCTAGCCCTAAGTCAGTGGCTGTTGCTCACTCGACACAATTGTACAAGGTCACCCATCAGGAGTGAACAAGAATTGGGGATAGGATGATGTTCAACTTTAATCCAATATGTGGACCACTCTGGTAGTTGGCTTGGGTTCTGGAAAGCAACTTTGGTAGTGATTTACTTCCAAGAGGATTCAGTGGTTACTTGCCTCTTCACCGGATAAGTAAGAGCTATTATTTATTTTCAGTGCTAGTATGCAAGATTTGTTAATACTTACGATGCTTATTGGAAATGGTAGAGATTGTTTGGTAATATACTTACAATGTTTCTTATTGGAAATTGTAGAGATTTGTTAATACTCTGGCTGGTAGTTGGCTTCAGTTCTGAGCTCATAAGGCAGAGGATGCTACGGTTTTGCAAGAGTATGACTATGGCTATGGTGAGTTCTTCATATTGTACCCTTTTATCTTTGTCTTGCCGTGATAATTGTTGGATTTATTTTTCTTACGAGCCCTAGATAATTGCCCTTAAAAGGTTAAACAAAAATGTTACCCATTAGGAAGCTCTTCACGATCTAATCTACTAGAGTCAATGTTTTGTAAGATTTTAAAACTGAAAATAATTTGATTTGATATTCAACATTATCTAGGTTGGCAATCACTTTGGATGGTTCTAAAAAGAAAGACTTCTAACCTAACAGACTAATTCGACATCCAGTTTTGACCTAAAATCAAGGTAAATTAGTCCATTCGAACCCAAATGTAAATGAACTAACGTCCTAGACCCAAATATAAAAATGACTATTTATATTCATTTGATTTTATGAGGACATATATTATATTAGGTCACATATATTATATGAGAGAGAGTGCAAAATAGGAGAGTTTTTTTTTCTAAATAATTTTTTAGTACAATAAATGTGAGGAGGAGGGATTTGAACATCCGATCGAAAAAAAGTAAGCTGTCTTAATCACTAAGTTAAGTTCATGTTGACAATATAGGAGTATTAATTATATAGATCTAAACAATGAAAGCAACATGTACTCTTAAGATGCCATATCATCGGGGCATTTGGAAAAATAAAATAGAAAGGGTATAAAAATAATACAATTTCTTATAACTTAAAAAGTTTGTAATAGATTTAGTTTGTATACTTAAAAAATATTCTCAAAAAGATTTTAATACACCCTTCAACTAATAGGCTCTTACACTGTATGTGTTGAATCAGAAGAGTTAACAAAGGCTAGATAAATACAAATTTAAAGTTTTGAAATTTTTTTTAAATACAGGGACAAAATAGTCACAAGTTAAACTTGTAATATAACCCAATAATAACTATTTCATTCCCATTTGCAATTGTGTTGAATTATAGGGGTTTTTTTTTCTTTCTATTTTTCATTTCTAAAAATTGAGAAGTATCCTGGATTTTTTCTTCATTTATTTCAAGAATCTCATCATGAATTAAATCCTAAAAGAATTTCACCCAAAAAAATATGTATAAATAAGAGAGAATATCCTGAACAAAATCCTATGTGCTTTTTTAGTTGATAAAAGAATAAACAAGTCATTTTCTGCCACTATTTCATGTGTCAAATGTTAGCCAATTACCATTATTCAATGGACAGTACCATTTAATTATAAACAAAGAATGCAATCCAAGAAATAATAATTTAACTGATTTTTTTAGTACAATAATTTAACTGATTACTTCAACAGACCTCCAGCAGTTTATAAATATAAATTTGAAAGGAAAAAAAAAACTAAAAACAATAAAAAATTTGATTAGGTCAAAACTACTGATGTGGAGCTTCTTATCGTGAAATTATATTAAAATGTGAAAATGAATGGGTTATTTATTTATAATCTTCCTATATTATGATTTGAGATATTTGGGGTTTTTAATGTTTTTAATTTAAATTTAGTAAAATTTAATCTTCCTATAAGTATAATCGTACTTTTTAAGTGTGTTACATTTTTTTTAAAAACTACGTTACATTCTTAAATTAATAGAAATAGTATATATTTTGAGTACATCATGTTAGGAAAGTGGATTCGAATTCTCAACTAATTATTGGTATAGAAATAACATATTAATACAACAAAAGACCAATAAATCTATTTTGAAATAGTTTGAAAATTTGAAATCAATATAAAGTAGTTTTAGAATACATGTCATCTGAGAGTTTTTTCTAAAAAAATTCTATATTAGTTTTTGAATATTTATGTTTATTTTTATTATTTACATTAATTTCTTTTTTCTAGTCCTGCAACTTGTAAATATTAATGACAAATTTAAAATTAGTTCTTAACTAAAAATTTAGATCAAACTTTTGTTTAGTTCAACATTATAGGGGTAGAAAATTTAATTTTCAACCCGACTATGGGTGTCTTACTAGGGAAGAAAACATAATTAAAACATTAGCACAAGAAAAAAAAAAACTAATACTTTTCTATTTTATTATATTTTTAGTCATAATTGATGTGAAAATGAGAGAGAATATAAATATCTTTTCTATTCCAAGTATATGGTTATCTGTATATTTTAATTGTGCAAGTGTCATTCTCACGTTAGTTGTCTTCTTACGTACGTTATTTTGTTTTCAACAATTTTGCAATTTATAATTCATTTGCATTTGCTTTTCATTCATAATATTTAAATAAAAAAATCCAGTGTCCCAAACGCAAACCCAGCCTTTTGCTTTTGATTTTCTCAGCTTCAACCTTTTTATTATTTTTATTTAAGTCATAATTATTTTATATGCTAAATGTATTGCCTAAATGTTATTGTGTTTCAACAAAAATATCCAAAGATTTTATTATACCAATGTAGGTTCGAGATCGAGAATTTTAGTTTATTAAATATTTCTTTTAAACCATATGCATTTGTTTGTCAATATTATGGGAATTTAGCTTGGTATAATTTTATTTGTTGTCAAAAAGAAAATACCAATGTTGTGTTTTGTATTTCTCATAATTTTGTATTTTTATTTTTTTTGAGTTCAACACGTGAGTTTGAAAATTCGAACATTTGATCTTTTTGTCAGAGCATATATACAGTTGAGTTATGCATAGATTGACACATATTTTTTTAATAGTATATTGAAATAGAAGAAAATAAATAATTTACTGTAATGAAAATCGACAAGATAAAGAATAAAATAAAGACTCTTTAACAAGTAGAAAGAGATCTCTGAAATAATGTAACTTTATTGTATTTTTATCCTTGGAACTTAGGTGGATTAGTCAATTTTAGCCTTTTGCAATTAAACCTCCTTAAAACTAAAATTTAAAATTGAACCAACCAACAAATCATAAAAAATTTAATTAAAAAAACTCAAAATCATGTAAAATAAATCCAATCATAGAAATATTTGAATCTAGCCACAAAATGGAATTGGTAATAAATGGTAAAACTTAGCCCAGAAAAGGAAAGAAAAAAAATGAAGGCGGCTCAAATTAAACTAATTAATTGCATCCAACACCTCTAAAAGTAGTATTAATGCTTATAAGAAAATAGAAAGTTACACGAGGATATTAATTGTATTATTTATTCAAGTATACAATTTAAATGGCACTATATAGGTCCCTTAATTTGATAAAAATGGCGGTCCCTGTAATTTGATAAACATATTGGGGCATAATTAGAAATTGTGAAAACTGTAGCGACTTTACTGCAACGGCATTAATATACTTCAATTGCCAGAGGCCATTGTCTTAATCGAATCGGACCCAAACATTCACGATTGCAGTTGATTTTTTGGTCCCATCTCTGTTCAAATGGTCGTGGAAAAGGAATTTCTCCATCATTCCCACGTCCCTCGCTCTCTTTCTTCCCTTCAGAGTGAAAGTAAAAGTCTCCGTTAGGGTTCATGGAAGCTTCCTTCTGAGGTCAGCATGGGTTTCTTTATCTTCATCTATTCTTCCAATTTCGTCAGAGTCTCTCATTTTGGTTCTGCTCAATTTTCCATTTTTGATGCTGAGTTCATAGTAATTCATCTTATTCTTCTCTTCCATCGACGTAGAAACTGGAAAGTTCGAGGTTGAAGTTGCTTTTATCAATTAAGATAATGGAGAATCCTGATCAGGATCAGCAAGATCCGAGGTACAACTCATCTGGGTATCTTTCATTTTAATCGCTCTCGTGGTTTTGGCTTTGCTTTTCAGTGTCTGAAGTGATCATTACTTTGTGGGTTTTCTTTTAGTGTTTCTCTACGTCTTGGTCTGAGTTTTTATCATTTGAGCTTGTGGAACCCCGTGATAGGCGGATTGGTCTGTAACAAAGTGCATATGGTTTACAAGATTTTATTTACTTGTTTCTATATGATTCTGGAATATGAATTACTTGTTTGCTATCCACCAGAGGTGAGTAATCAAATTTCATACTGTAAAAAATGGAAGGTGCAGGTGTCTGTGCGCAGGAAAAATTTAATGCTTTTGTTTTTGTTTATATTTGCTTAATATCAATAACTTGTCGGTTTATAATGTAGTCACTTATTTTTTATATGCTCCTTTCAGTTCCTTTTACATTTTAACCGAGGACTTCTTTTTGTTTCTTTATGTTTGTTTTCGTAAATGTACCATCTCGTTTCTTTTAGTGATACGATCAAAGACATTTTAGCTCCTTAAGGATGTAAATGGCTTTGTCTCTAAGCTAAAAAGATTATAAGAAATTTTATGGATAGACGAACACACCAGAGAAATGGAACTTAAGGTTTCTATTTTAGATTTAGATCAGATGCATCTTTCTTTAACTGTGCTCGTACTTTGGCAGTACTTTTAATTAGTTAAATGCTGAAGTGCCTGTTATTGAAGTTGAGCATTAAATTAGTTTACATTCTTTAATTGCTCCGTTTTTCATCTCCCTTCCTTGTTGACTCTCTCTCTCTTTTCTCTTACACTTTGGCTTGCGTGTGTTTTAATGATCATTGGCATATCAGGAGTGTACCTGGTGTGGAGGACACCACTGCAATGACTATTGAGTTTCTTCGTGCTCGACTTCTATCGGAAAGATCTGTTTCGAGAAGTGCAAAACAAAGAGCTGATGAACTAGCAAAAAGAGTAAAGTGTTTGGTTTATTTGTTTTGTTGGTTTTCTATGGCTTCTGTCTCATGTGTTTGAGCTGGGAATATTGTTTGTTTACACTACAGGTTGCAGAACTGGAGGAGCAGCTAAAGGTTGTGTCCCTTCAAAGAAAGATGGCTGAAAAGGCAACAGCAGATGTACTTTCCATTCTAGAAGATAATGGCGCTAGTGATATTTCTGAGACACTTGATTCAAACTCTGACCATGAAACACTATGTGAATCAAAAGTTGAGGATGACCCTGCAAGGGCAGATGTGAACTCCAATTCGACACGAAGGAGAAATGTACATGAAGAATATTCAGGTTCTGATATTGATACTTCTCCAGTGCTTGGTGGAAGCCTGTCTTGGAAGGGACGAAATGATTCACCACATACTCATGAAAAGTACAAAAAGATTTCCATAAGAAGTCGAAGCAGTTTTTCATCTATTGGTTCTTCTTCACCAAAACACCGCCTTGGTAGATCATGCCGCCAGATTAAGCGTAGAGATCCAAGGTATGCTCAAGATGCCTACCTTTTGTCCCTTGTTTTTGAAATTCCAGTTGACTTGGTGATAAAATAGCATCTTGGAGTGATATATTCCTAATTACTGACACCAAACTTTTCAAGAAATTTGTCTCACATGTTCCAAATCAAACTAGCTAGGTAACACCAACATGATACATAATCCAAGTTGTTTGATCTGCAACACCAGGAACCAAATTTACTGCTCCAACAATTGAGATTAAATTTAATCGCGAACAAGAAATGGCTACAATCTTGAAACTTCTCCTATTTTCTATAGCTAGGTACTCCCAATAATCATGATGATAGCCACTTGCCAAAGAATCCATCCACCATTAGAATGGAGGATTGATAAGCACTTCTTCAATGTCTCAACAATCTTTACACGAGCCAAACTGACACTAAACTTAAAAAAAAAAATTCTCACATTTCAAAAGAACAGTGACACCTCTTTCATGCATGATTCAAGTTTTTCGATCCCCTCTTGCACAAAACTCAGCACTAGGAATCCAAAATCGTAGATTATCTCTGGATAAAGTCCATGGTGTTACCCCTCCCCAAAGCAGCCAAGGAGGAGGATAAAAACATTTCTTCTTTGGCATTTCAGCTTTCAAATATGAGCAAAAGAGGGAAAACCCCAAGTGTGGGAGTTACAAAAAACATTTGAATGATATATCATGTTAGGCTTAGGCATGACTGAATATAATGAGAATAAAAAAGACAAAGAAACATTTATCCTTTAACCAAAATAATTGATTTCTATAAGTTGTTGGGAAAATTACAAAGTCCACCACCAAACTATTAGGGTAAGACTTTTAGTTGTTCAATCATGCCCTTAAACAATCAAGACTATTATAATGTCACTCCTGGCATTAAATCCATTACTTTTCCATTATATTTATTGAAGTGTTTCTTTTTTTCTGGTAAAAACTAGAAGTGGGGGAAAAAAAGAGAATTATTTCAAGTAAATCTTTGTATTTTTTGTGGTAAAAACTAGGAAGGGATAGAGAATCCCTCGTCTCATCTCGTTTCTCTTATTTTCATGGTGTTCTCTACTCCGCCATCTAACAAATTCTTAGTCTCTCTCTCTTAAGTCAATCCATATAGTTAATCTTAATATGTTCATATGTTGCCCCTTCTACAAGCGGTGGTGTTTAATTCTACAAACCTTCTGAATCTCCTAGCACTTTTCTACAAGTTTTCAATGACTCTTCTTTGTGGTCACCCTTCCAGAAAAAGGAAATCTACTTATCAATGTGACTAAAACTTTTTTCTGGATACTTGGATCAAAGACTCCTTTACAGAGAATGATTTTTTTTCTCTTTTTTGGGAATAATGTGAGAACTTTGACCTCTCTTTGGTGCTATTTGGGGAACAATTTATAACTGTTCCTCTTGTGATCTTTTCTGTTTGGAGTGATTTTTTATATGCTATATTCCTTGGCTGTTGGATAAGGTTGCTTGTGCCTTTTTTTTTTTTTTTTTTTTTTTTTGATAACTGAGAGTTGGAGCTTTGCTCCCCTATACCCAGGGGCATCCGTGCTCGCCCCAAGACCCAGACCTGAGAAACATCAAGGGTTTTTGGTATTAAGCTCACCGAAAGGTTCGAACTTGAGACCTCTAAGCCAGTATGACCGATCCTAAGCCTTTGTCAACCGAGCTTCCATTATGGGCCTGCTTGTGCCCTTCTTGTGTATTCTTTATTTGTTAATGGAAGTATTTTCTCCTATCTTAAAAAGGAAATTGAAACTTAAGTTGGATGTTAATATTGACTTGAAAAATATGTAGAATAAAACATGTGTACTAATCAATTCTTCTCAATTATAGTACTTGATGAAATCTACCAATTAAGAAATGCAGTACTTGTTAGTAATTCTATCAGGTGGCTTATCTCATAGGGGCAATAGATGATAGTTGGCTTCTTCTACTATGTCAGAGATCTTTAAAGTGTAGGTCAATCATTTGACACGTGTCAAAGAAAGATTGTAGAGCTTTGAACACCTTTTGAACTTTGTACTTGAAACTAATTATTATTTTTGTATATCAGACCACTAAACAGGGAGCAAGAGCTCAAATCTGAGGCACTCGTGGATAGTGCTCAAGAGATTGCACCATCTACATGTTCAGAAGACTCTCGAAATTGCTGCATAAATGGGCCTAAGATATTGAGGGATGGTCATGATCTTCATGAGGAGACACGCTCAGGTTCTTCACCAGATAATAGTTGTGTAGGAAATAAAGATAAAGATCATGATTTGGATGAGTACGAAAAGGTAAATGATATGGAGAAGGCATTGGAATGTCAAGCACAACTCATTGATCAATATGAAGCAATGGAAAAAGCTCAAAGAGAATGGGAAGAGAAGTTCAGAGAAAATAACAACAGTACTCCCGTATGTTCCATCAGAAACTGATTACTTGTCACAGTTGACTGTTCCTCTCTTTCAATACATCCACGATCTAATTGAGATTCCTATGAAAGTTCTACTTTGATGCTAGGATCATGCATTCTTTGTCATACTGTTCTTTTTCTGTAAACTTATGTAATGCCTCCCCTTTTCTTTTTGAAGCTAAGCTTGAGTTCATTAGCAAACACAAATCTTCACGTTATCATGAAAATAATTTTTAATCATCAGGACAGGAGTATGAATAAATAAATCTGTGGGATTACACAAGGTTTGTTTTCTTTGTTTTTTGTAATAATAAAGCGAACCATCATGTTTTAGATCACCACACCTTGAATGTTTGCACCCAATTACCGGCTTTAAGAGGATTGTGGCCATCCAAAGCATCTTTCTGCTTTACTAGACTGTGAATGTTAGAATATTCTGGAATAGTGGGTGGGGACAATATTTCCTTTTGGTTTTGAGCAAAGTTCATTGTTGTATGCACAGTGGCAGTTTCTTTAATAACTTATTCTTCTCTCTTGGTTCATTGCTTCTGTAGGATTCTTGTGACCCTGGAAACCATTCAGATATCACCGAGGAAAGGGATGAGATCAGGGCACAAGCTCCAAATCTGTCTGGTAATGCTTTCCTTGAAAATGAGGCTAAAGCACAGGTCGCAGTCGATTGCATCCCTAGAGATTCGTACCAAGCTCAAACCAATGGGCTTGGCCCCTCTTTGTGTGCTGATGTAGAAGAGTTGCAGGATCAGAATTCGAATAGCATTTCTACTTCACGGTCCCTTGAAGAATTTACGTTTCCTATGGCTAATGTGAAGCAGTGCCAAGAAAGCCAAGAAAATAGGGAACAAGAACCTTCTTGTACCTCCCAACTCAACTATGGACTCCCTGAGAGGCCATTGTCATCTCATGGTGGTATCAATTTCCATGAGAAAGAACCTCCGTGCAGCAAGAATGATCTATATGCATTGGTGCCACACGAACCGCCTGCGTTAAATGGTGTACTAGAAGCACTTAAACAAGCGAAGCTATCACTAGCAAAGAAAATCAACAAATTACCCTCAGTAGAAGGTGAATCAATTGGTAAATCCATTGGAACTCTTTCTGTTCCAAATGTCGGGGACAGGTTAGAAGTCCCTATCGGATGTGCTGGCCTCTTCAGACTTCCAACTGACTTTGCTGCTGAAGCTTCTAGTCAAGCAAGCTTCCTCAGTTCGAGTTCTCAGTCGAGATCAGCTACTCATTATCCAGGCGAGGGTGGTGCATTATCTGCAAATCCACAAATTTTCCCTAGTCATGAAAGGGAGGATAGATCAAGTTTTTTAAGAGACAATCGCTTACGGAACGGCCGTTACGGATTTCCAACCGACCATTTTCCTGAGAATGGATGGAACAATCCAGGCCAAGGCCAGAGGTATCGTTTTGATCGAAGCTTTGACGCAATTCAACCCTCTCCCCATGTAGTACACCAGTATCCACCACCTCCAGTATCCTCAAGCATACATCCTAACGAAAGTTTGTTAAGACCTTTTCCGAGCCGGAGTATAGAAATGTCTCCAGCCAACCAATATTCATATTATGATGACCAATATAGGCCAAATATGTATAGATAGGTGCATGTAGTTATAAGTATAGACATGTGATATATTCTTCAGGTTCCAGGAGAGCTGTTGTTCTTCTGCAACAATGGACTCGGGTGGTTCTGGAAGAAAATTGGCCTTCAAGAGGAGATTTGACCTTGTATCATACTGTAAGTTTGTAACATTACTATTGTTTTTCCTTTAATTTAAGGTTGTTCTGCTTAGACATGAGGCCATTTTCAACTTCCACGTAAAAAATAAAGTACTGGATGTTTTGAATCCTACACTTGTGTTGGACATTGTTTAAGATTTGTTTTTTCTGGGGTATTAAGGGCCGCACTTCTTGCATAATGCAAATAGTTTAAATGCTCGTGACCTATTCTTTCAAATTCTAGGCAGGCTTCACCCACTCAAAGGCATGAGACAAGGATTTTAAGTTATCATCTAACTTTTTAACTTTGCCATATTTCTCATTTTCCCGCCCTACGTCTAAGTCTCGATAGAAAAGGTTGGAGATAGTGACTTCTTGCTTCCGATTCATTTGTTGGCAGGGGAGTTGTACCCGTTCTACGTCCTTGCCACTAGAACCTCGAGTCATTACCATCACTAGTACAACAGACAAATATACAATTTCTTTTGAGAATAGTTCTAAACAAGCCATTACCATTAGATAACTTCCATGCAAATGAGAAAAAAGTGGCGTCAATCAAAAGTTAAAAACTTTAAACATTCTCATCGTTGCATCTCATAAATTTCTTTTGAGAATATAAACAAAGCACTAATTGAAATTC
>NW_019104493.1:860876-884511 GCF_001995035.1 Momordica charantia
GACCTGGAAGAGGTTTCCGACGACCGGCCAGCCGCGGGGCCCCGGAGGAAGATTCAGGCGACGGTTAGAGGTGGATTTGCGTGTGATAAGGAAGATGAAGGCAGAGACTGCGAAAGCCAAAACGGAGGCGAAAACGATGGAGTCGTCGGAGGAAATGGAAGAGAGAAACGCCATTGTTGTCAAATGTAAAGAAGTGAGGATACATCCAACTACCAATTTGAGAGGGAAATTTATAGAACAATTTTGAAAACCTTTTTTTTCTTTTTAAATTTCTCTCTCTCTCTTAATCCGTTCACGTTATCAATACTTTGACGTATTTTGTTATTCAAAAAGAAAAAATTGACATATTTTTATTACATTTAATTGACGTGTGATTGCGCTAAAATTTTTTAGCTAATAAAAATACCTTACATCAAAAGGTATGTTAGTATAAATTCTTCGTGGCCGTACTTATTCGTGATCTTTGCATCAGAAAGATGTGTTAGTTACAGTTGTGATAAATTATATTTTTAAACAATGTTTTTCTGAAATACTAATCTAAATATTAAAAAATAATATTTTTGTCGTTTTGGTTCATTTTAGTTTTAAAAGTGACGGTAGTTTTTATATTTTTAAAATGTTCATTTTTTTTTATAATCGGGAGTCAGAGCTTTTCTCTCTTTTACCTGAGGCACCCATGCCCGTCTCAAGGTCCAAATTCAGGACACATTAAGAGTTTTTAGTATTAAGCTCATATGAAGGTTTGCGCTTGAGACCTCTAAGTTGGTATGATCAAAAGATCATATTTACAATATTTTTAATATTTTTTTTTACACAATGAAAACTCTTTAATGCAAATTATTTATGGCTACCCTTCAAAAAAATTATTGAGTTAAATGTCATGGTAAAATTATGATAGAAAGAACTAAAATAAAATAAAAAATATAAGGACCAAAATAATCATTTTTTAAAAAATACAATGATAAAAATGAACGAAACTAAAATAAAGGATTAAAATGAAAAAAAAATGGGAGCAGAGAAAAAAAATAGATATTAGTCGATTCCATTGGCTTAGAAAGTGAGTAGAAACTCCAAGGATGGCTGGATAGTCAGGTATTTTCTCAAATTATTTATAAAATAATGCACAATTACCAATTTTGACTCATTTGAGTAGAAATATTTAGGAAGTAGGATATGTATTTGGTGTCAAGAAGTAAATTACAATTACCAATCTTGTTTAAACTCTAACTTTTATATGTCCTAGTTTATTAATATCATAAAGTAAGCCATTTTTCTTTCCTCCTCCAAACTTATTATTACATTCTAGTTTTTAAAATTTTAAAATATCTATTTCAATCGTTCCATTCTAACGCATATAATTTAACGGTAAGAATTTTAAAATTTTGAAAACAAATATTTTGAATTGATAAAAATTTTACCAATAACGAACCCTCCTTGAAGCATTTCGTCGCTTACTACGCCCCGAGGGAAAATATGTGTCCAAAAAGGCTACGAAAGCAAATAACTTTTTTTCTTTAGGTTGAAGATTAAAATCTTTCATCCCCCATTTTATTTTTATTATACTTTATTGTACTAAAGTGTGTGTTATATACATCTATACATACAAAGAACCGGCCGATCATTCCGCTGGCATCTTGCATTCCAAGCAGTGGGAGGAGACCAGGACTCTGACCGCGTTCCTGGGATGAACGAGTATGCGAATAAATTCAAGTTGAGTGACATCTGAAAGTCTTCTTCGGATTCTGCTCTCGCAGTTCTCAAAGTAGCGAAGTGACCAGAGGGAGAAGCTCTGATTCCTCTTGTTGAATCGACTCTTGGTTAAATTACAAAAATACTCTTAGAACTTTATCATTTGTTTTCAAAAAAATACCAATATCTTTTCAAAAGTTTCAACATTATCCATAATTTTTCAAAAATACCATTTAAGCAAGCAATCTGATAATATTTTAAACAGAAAATGTGTCTTAATCTAAAAGGTAAATAATGGTAAATTTTGGTAGACGAGGGAGAAGCAAATTCTTTTTGACAATGAAGAAAGAGGACTTTTATGACAAAATTGGGACATTGAGTGCCACGTTAATTGTCACTTCATGTCAGATACTGTTCAAAATATTAATAGATGTTTGTTCAAATGACGTTTTAAAACTGTTTACTAAAGATCGAGCGTAGTATTGAAACTTTTGGATGGATAAAAATATTTCTAAAATTGGGGGTAATTTTTTTGTTATTTATCCTAAAAAGAAAGTAGTAAAAATTTTAGAATAAGGTTAGGGGGCATTGAATGTGTTTGAAGGAATGCATGCATTGGTGGAGAGTGGAATACAACTTGTAATATGTGTCCATATTAAAGTCCACCGTTTTCTATCTCATCATGTACCAATATTTTTATATTGATTAATCAGAAAAAAAAAATTTAAATAAACTTATCACGTTAATCAAATTAAAATTGGCAATAGTTTAAGTCGATGTTAGTTTTTTTTACAGAACATGCGAAAGTGAGAGTTCGAAAATACCAACTTTTTAGTTGTTCGTATATGTCTTAATCCGTCGAATTAAGTTCGAGTTGGCAATAAAATTTGGGCAAAAATTTTCTTTATTTTTATTCTTTTAATATAATAAATTGAGGATAGGCGACTCGACCTTCGACTTCAAGAGAAGGAGCGAATTTCTATTACTCCTAAGTTAGACCGGTGAATTAGGCCAACATGAGCTTAGAGATAATAAGGGAAAATAAATAAATAAAGATCGACAGAAAGTTTGGGATGTGGTTACAAATACTATAGCAAGCATTAAATATACAAAGGGCAAATTTGGAATCATAAGTTTCTATTGTTAGATTAAGGGTCAACCATAATTAATTGCAGGTGGTAGCTTTTTGAATTGTTTATATCAAAATTAGATTTTTTTTTTTATTAGTTCAACAAATCAAATATAGAGGGGAGGAGTTATATACTTTTATTGTCGAATTTATCTCAAAAGAAATTATTATTCGCTGAATTTTAACTAATTGATTTAAGAGGCATTTTCATAAATAAAATAAAAAATAAATATATTTTTCAATTATAGCAAAAATTTTATAAAAATAGCACAATTTAAATCACTCTTGATCTCAAATGTAATATAAAACACATCAAGAAAAGTTAGGATTACGCTGTTTGAGAAAAAAAAAATGTAATCATGTTAAATTTATACTATGAGATATAATTTCTCTTGATTTAATATATCTTCATACCATGTTCAATTACTCCACCCTAAATTTGTATTTCCAAAAATTAAAAATTAAAAATTAAACCATCAATAAGTTATTCACAAACATTTATATTGCATACAAATATTCATTTTAAATCTTAGACTTAAATTTTATTCAAGCTCCTAAATTCTCACATCTTATTCCATTTTGACTGTAATATTTTAAAATATTATGTTTTAACCCCTAAATTATAAACAAAAATACTTATGTTAATTAATCAAAATATTTGTAACAATGACTTAAAATGTAAATTGTGATGTCATGTAAAATTTTTGTTAAATGTAATAAGAAAATTTAGAAACTAAATAGAATATTTTTATAAAATAAAAAAAAAGAACAAAATTTTATTCAGAAATGAAGCTACAATTCACATGAGAGATGGAATAATTGAAGAGTGAAGTTCATTTAAGGAGGAGGTGGGGGGAAGTTGTGTTCATTAAATACTCCTCTTTATTTTAAACTATTTCTTTATTCCCTATTTCTTATTTAAAATTTTGAATTATAGATATCCTATAAGACACATTTTTTATTAATTGATAAATATTGTAGCCTAATTTTATGTATATTTAAATACTATTTTGTTCTCTATGTCATTTATTTTGGTCCATTTGGATTTATATAATTTCACAACATTCATGGTAGTCGGTCACTATATTCAAAGTGAAAACTTTTGTTCATTTTAGTTCATGTAATCTCAAAACGTTCATTTTAATCCCTATTGACAAAATTTTAACACAAATTTTGTTTAAAAAAAATTTATTGAATGAAGTACTATGATAAAATTGTGATCAAACTAAATCAGATAAGGAAAATAAATAAAAATTAAAAGTAAATAGACCAAAATAAACAAAACTTCAACTTGAGCGTATTTGAACCGTTAAGACATCTCTAGATTGAAAATTTTGAGGCTAAGTTTTTTTAAAATGTGATATAAATTTCCCATTTAAAATACACAAGGATTGCCGTTTAATTAAGAAGAAAATGAAAGATAAACTACAATCTAATTGGGAGGCTCTTAGCCCACTTTATTTATTGGTTGAAATCTTTGGGTCAACATTTTCATTTGTTCATTTTAACTCTGTATAAGTGGGGCATTACATACAACTTCTTGTATCGATCTTTAAAAAAAAGGTACTTTCAATATTTAATTCATCCATGTACTTGGTATGATATTGAAAAATAATACTCAATAATACATCCTTAACATGTAAAAGAAATTATTACGAATAGGATAAATGTTTAATGCTGATTTCTTAGTTTTATGGTTATTTTCAGCTATTTTTCATTATTAATATTCAAGCAACTAAACAATCCATTAAGACCACAATAAAGAAAAATAAAACTATCTGCATACGTACTGTTCAAATTTAAGGCATTAAGAACTAAATGGTCGAACCTGAAACATGAGATCCTATACATTTGTATCCGATATGTCGAACCAGATAGGCGCACGCCATCGGTACGACTTCAAAATTTACTATTCAGTTTCCAATCCCTGTGAGTCAGAATTGTGAGGCATAAAGCTTCAATATAGAAGGGAATTCATATTAAAGAATTTAAAGTATGTTTGACAAAACATTCCAAAGATCAAAATTTGGAGATTCAAGGATGGTAGGAAACAGCCCCTGCTTCACAATAAGAAACTGGAAACACACAATGGCCCGTGACTTTTCCCCGTCCTCCGTCTTCATCCTCTGGTGTGATAATATTATAGCTACTGAGAACTAAACGCTCATTCTAACCTTCATCAAACTTGATCTTCTTGGGAGCTGGTTGGACACTACCCACCTGCAAATTCTCTAGAGATCAGCAGAAGGCCTAATAGAAGGGGAGAAACCCCTGGCGGTAGTTTGGAATTCAAATCATGACGCCAAATCTCAAATTTAGAAAAGTTTCGGTTTGGATCTCATGAGGGCATATGTTGCTGAAGTTCTTATGCATGCAAGTACTCAAAGCAAAATAGGTTAGCAGTGTACTCTAATAAAACCAAGTTACTTTCAACTAAACAGTTCATTTCAAATTCATCTCAACATAAAGGATAAGCTAAATACCATCATCTCATAAAGTTGTCTATATAAGATCTCCATGTATTACTTGGAAAACAACGTAACAGTGGACACCAACTAAACAGTTCATTTCAACTCAAAAACCTATACAAATAGATAAAAGAATAAGCTAAATATCATCTCCCAAAGCTATCTATAAAAAATCTCCATTTATAGTAGAAGGCCATAATCCTTCACATGGAAATCAAGAAAGGGAGAAGTGGCTCGAAGTGGCCAAACAGTGAGAATACTGAAGGTCTTTGAAGTAAGCCCAGTCCATGTCTATGTCTCTCTTTGAGTGTATGTTAGACTTCATGTAATAATTCTCGTAAACCTTATTCATTGGAGCTCGTTTTCTTTTTGTTAGGTTTAGTTTTATTTGGCTCCTTTTTGGACTGCTGTTTTTGTAGGGTCCTTTGAATTTCATTTTCCACGATGAAAGTTCAGCTATTCAATTAAAAAAAAACAGTGAGGATACCACATTCAACACCTGACCCTACCCCTAATTGGAGTGGAGGCAACTTCTTTTTTTTAGAACAAGGAGTTGGAGCTTTGCTCCCCTAAACCCAAGGGCACCCATGCCCACCCCAAGGTTCAGACCCAAGAGACATCAACGATTTTTAGTATTAAACTCACTAGAAGATTCAAACTTCAGATCTAAGCTAGTATGACCAAAAAACCTCAAGTCCTTAATTGGGCTGCCCCTTGGAAGCTAATAGGTTTTTTTCTTTTTTTTTTTTTTTTTTTGATAAGAAACGGAAAAAATATGTATTAATCACAAAAGGACAGCCTAGGGGCGAGGAGTAGAGAGAACCCCTCCCCAAAGAAGCTATTACATGAAAGCCCTCCAATTATGGAGGATAGAGCTTAATGAGTAATTACAAAAGAATCCTTGGGGGCTAATTATAGGCAACCATATAAAAGAACCTTAGTTGTTATTTGCATGAGAATTAAGTTTGATCACAAGAACAGCAATCGGCTGGCTGAGGAATGAAGTAACTATATACTAATATAGTAATATTAAAACTCCAAGGATAATAAGAAAATTTTGGTTTGGTGAATAAACAGCTAGAATTTAATAAACTTTCAGAAAATAAATAAATTCTTACAATTTCTGGACACTCGTATTCAATCCCAGCAGCTCTTATCCTCTTCTGTCTAGCCTGATCCCGCTTCAAGATCCTCTCCACCAACTTCCTGTGTTCACTCAATGTCCTTTCCTGAAAAATATCATAAAACTAGTAAAAAGACATGTTTGTTTATGGTCTAAAAGATATTTTTCCAAGCTTATTACCTTGTTATGCTGTTTACGCTCAAGTTCGAACAAATTTAAAGGCTTGTAGCGATAGTTAAAACCTTTCCATCTGCAATATGACGACATTTGATTACTTGTAATATCGAACAACTACATCATCACATGGGATAATGCAGAAATCTAGAAGTAGAAATGTAATTGATTACTTACAGCTTTGGATGAACATGTTCGGGAGGAATTAGATGGACTTTCAGAATGTGTTCATACAACAGATAGTTATGCATAGAATCAGCTACAATTTTTGCCACCTGCGCTCACAGAATCCAAATTCAGGATAAAGTGAAAGAGATTAAAAAGAATAACTAAAATTTAGAAAATTACACACAGAAATGTCCATAGATATAACCTCCGGAGATTCAAATTCAATGTAGCCAAAGTGCCTTGACTTCCCAGTCTGCAAGTAAAAAAGATCATAACTTACAGCATGGATGAAGATAGTGGGAAAAAAAAGTTAGAAATTAAATGGAGAAATTACAATTATCAGTAAAATTTGACGATTTATTTGCAATGCAACATTCTGCTGCAAACATATTTTCTTTTGAAGAACGTTTTGCAGATATGAGTCTTACCTTTTTATTTCGTGCAATTCTTAATCTCTTGACTTTACCAAACTGTCCAAAAAACCCTGTCAAAAACTTTAACGTTAAGACCTAGCAAGCAAGAGAATGAGAAGCTTATACTTCGAATATTCACAAGACACACTTCCAATTTCATTCAACGTATAATGTCAGTGGCAAACCTTCCATCTCCTTCTCGAAGAAACCATGGGGTATGCGACCAATGTACAAAACAGTAGCAGTATTTTCCAGTGGCTTTTGTGCCGGTAACTTGCGGCCAGGGCCCCCAACCAACGGCTTGAAGAGAGAAAAATCAGAGATAAAAGTAAGAAACAATTACATAGAAATAACCAAAAATAGAATCAAAATCTGAGGCAGAGGTACAACGGTAAATACCAAGAAATCGGCAGATTCCTTCTTCTCAGACAATAAAGAAGTAGCCTTATTCAGTTTCTTCTTCATAGCTTTCTTCGCCTTAGCCCCCATTGAACTGAAACAAGCAAATAATCAAAAAGTTCAACAAAAAGAAGCGTACCCCCAAATTGCCAGCAAATTTTCGCGGCAAACTCAGCAAATTCAGAGCGGAAAAGAATTATATCTCAGAACTTCAAAATTAAAATAGAAAGGTAGAGAGATAGAGGATATGGATTGGAAGCGAAAATATTAGGGTTTAAGAGGGGAAGAAAAACGAACTATTAGGGTTTGGAGAGAACTGAGCTGCAAGAGAACTGGAGGCGGCGGAATCACAGAGAAGAGAAGGTCGAGGAATTGGGATTTTCGATTTCCCTAAAGATTAAACGCAGCGTTTCGTTTCGAGAGGTTGGACTTTTCCACAAATGCCCTTGTTCAGTATCTTTTTTTTTCTTTAAATAAATATTCGTGTAATTAAGAAGCCTGGGCTGGGATGGCCCAAGGGCTGGAGATCTATTTAGAAATCGGGTTGGTTTTTTTTTTTTTTTTCATGGATTGGGTTGGATTAGGTCAGGTTTCTCAGGCCAACCAAAAATTCAGAGTTGAGAGATCCGAATTTAATGACCAACCCGGGGTTGGGTTGTCAGGTTGTTTTTTTTTCTCTTTTTACATAGGAATTCAACAAAAGAGTACTCGGCAGAAGACTCGCACACTCAAATTGCCCAAATAATTTCTCACATATACAAGAGGTCATTACTTTGTTGGAGTTGCGTTCCATGTGGCTTGAACCCAATACCTCAAATATATCCCTTGAGGTCCTAAGCCACCCAAATTATCCCTTGTTACGTTTCGTGTTGGGTCAGATTGACTCGACTTTTTTATGCTTGAACCCGCAAACTGAACTGACATACTCGATTCAGAAAAATAGCAACTTAACTCAAACCAAGCTTTTATCTAACCCAACTCAACCCTTATGATTTCAGTTGGGTTGCTCGGGTTCTTCAGCTTTGGTTGGATGCATGCACAAGGCGTTGAATTAACCATATAACAGAATATAAATCCAAATAGAATAACATGTTTACTGAAGTTGGTATTTCTCCTAGTAAATACCAACTTCTATGGCACATCAGAAACGAGGGAAAATGAAAAATCTATCTTTATTGATAACCATCAAGCTTATAAAATGAAACAAACAAAAGTATTGTACAAATTACAGGAGAGAGAGATTGAAAATTCTTGCTTGTTTCTTTTTTCATTACAATTCAAGTATACAGTATACTGCATAGAGCAGATTTTTGCAGTAATCTCTTATTGTTCTTCGTCTCTCTTTCATCCTCAACAATACAACACAACAGCTTTCAATGAACACTCTCCCAACTTTTTGAAGAAAAAAACCAACTTTTGGTCATACCAAACTAGAACAAGTACAGTTCTTTCCAAAAAATGGTATATAATAAGTTAAGAAAAGGAAAAACTTCCCCAAAGGATTCTTCTTCTTTCCACCCTTTTTTCTCTTATTGGGGCACAGGGAAGCAATGTGTGGTATAAATTATTGTGTGAGGTTGGGCAAATGATTCTGCTAAGAGTTGGGAACCAGAGTTCCGATGTAACCGACCCCGGCGATGAAGAAAGCGAACGATTGAAGGAAGAGGTAGATGAAGTATCGGTTCTTTCCGAAGTTGAGATCATAACAGCCGCAGAAGAAGAGGTAGGCGCCAACACAAAGCTCAAGCAAATGGAGTCTGTTCATCCACATTTAGAAAGAAGGTGTGAAGGTTACAAACTCAGAAAGTTGAAGCAACTATGATATTCTACTCACTAAAGTATATACATCAGTTACGTATCTCGACGTGCTTTAATTGTTCGGTTTCCATAGTTCTTATAGTAAGAACAGTGCAACGAGATTGAGAACTCCAGTTCAATCATCTATGCCCATAATTGGGTTAAATTTCAGTTTTCCAGTTGAAGCTTATGTATATACTATTGTCTATTGCAATTTTAAACACACACATGATGGGAAATTCATATGCATAAATCTTTACCTTTCCCCGATTCTAAAACGGGGTTTCCGGGGAATTTTGGAACCCGGTTTAGTCTTTAGCGCATCCCCCAACTTCTCTGTGACAACCCATTCATTTACTCTCCCTGCTTCCAACAAACCGATGAACGTTGCCATTGTTCGATGCAGTGACATGACGTTTTCGAAGAGGATCCAGAAAATAATCAGGTGAAAGGATCTGCAATGCAAGATTATCAACTCGAGGCGAAATGCTAGAATCAAAGTGCAAACTTCTACAGGGTCATCATAATGGTATACTCTTTTTCCTCTGGTTTTCCATTCATAAAAACTAGAGGAAAGCTTTGTGGTATGCAGACATCAAAAGAACAAAAAGGTAAGAGAAAAAACCTTGGAGTTCCAACTGCATTAAGGAGGGTGATCGTCGAAGGAATGTATATGGCACCCCATTTCGGTACCGTGACTTCGGGAACCAAGACCGTAGCAGGCAAAACAACACAGTAAAATACGAACGTAACGATATGAGCCACGATCTTCCGAACAAAGAAGAAGCTGTAGATCAGGTAAAGCTTCTTCCACAGGGAGACTTTCTGCAGCACATAGGAAGCTAAATGGTTATAAGCATGAAGAAAATCCAACCAATGGATGCAACATATCAGAGGACTAGTAAAACCATGCCTTGTTCCTCATGATTTCAACAACCATCTTTTTGAAGAGGTTCGCGGGGCCGCAAGACCACCGGTGCTGCTGATATCGGTACGCTTTGAAGGTACTCGGCAATTCATTTTTCACCTGAAACAACTCACTTACATTTACCATTGCTGAACAACTAAGAAAGCTAGTAAGATTATATTCCCATTTCCAACTTTGGCCCTTTATTTCTAAAAAATATGCCAAAAGAAGTTCTGAGAGCATTGTATGACCTTGTTCAACAAATCCAGAGACTGGCCTTCTACCCCTAAACCAAAACTTACCCAAAATAACTGTATGACCTCACAACTCACAAGATATACACTCGGACTTTCCCCTTACTACATGTCAGAGACGTTTTCACTCTCTTACCCCTCTTGATAAATTATTGGACGGCTGATAGGCTTATATTGTTGGATGTATGTGTGAGAAATTACACAATGTATTTTCAAATATGTATCAAATGGTTATTATGGAGTGTACCTACATGCTACATCTAAGGTTATTAGGAGGCAGTGAGCGGCTTCATTCAATAATTTGTTCTTCTATGTATAGACATTCTCAATCAAGGGCCAAACACAGTCTTAAATAGTGTTCAAACTCCTAGGTGTCGTTTGATAACCATTTCATTTTTAGTTTTATATTTTTATATTTATTAAGTTTTCACCTCTCGAAAACAAATTTGAATTTCTAATCAAATTTCAAAAACAAAAAATAAGTTTTGGAAAACTTTTTTTTTCTTTAACAAAGGAACACATTGGGGAAGTGATGCTTTTAAGCTTAATTTTTAAAAATTGATAACAACAAACGAAATGGTTATCAAACGGGACCTTAGTAATTTAAAAACTTTTCGCCCCTGAGCGAAGCCTCTCGAATAGAGGTGGGTTACGAGCATAATTGCAAGGAGTGGGGTGCTCAATATCCGTCATGAGAATGGAAAAATGAAGTAGAAATACCTTGAGGTCACCAACATAGACAAACTTCCATCCTTTGAGGCTAGCTCGTACAGCCAAATCCATATCCTCAACAGTGGTGCGGTCCTTCCATCCTCCAGCCTCGTTCAGTGCAGCAATTCTCCAAACACCTGCTGTGCCTAAACGAACTCCATAGTTTTTTGTTAGTTCCAACTTCCAGAGCTCTGAAACTTCCATGGATTAAAGCCATTGACATTATATATTTCAATCACAGCTTACCATTGAACCCAAAAAAGGCATGAGTTGCAGACCCAACTTCTTGCTCCACTGTGAAGTGGTAATCCAATGACATCTCTTGCATTCTCGTCATCAAACATTCATCCGAGTTCACTGATCATCGCAGAAACCAAAATTGCAGAAACCAGCTTCAAAAATCATCTAATCTTACCTCGTTTCTGAAGATTTACATGAAATCAAGAACAGAAGAAAGCTTACCGAACTTCCAGCGGGCTTGAACGAGAGCGATTTCAGGGTTGTTTGTGAGAAATGGAATGGTGCGCCAAAGAAAATCAGGGTCGGGCTGGAAATCGGCGTCGAAAATAGCGACGAAATCGCAGAGTTTAACGTAACTGTGCTTCATTCCCTCTTTCAGAGCCCCTGCCTTGTACCCATTTCTGTTGTCTCTGATCTCGTATTTTATGTTTATGCCTTTGCTCGCCCATCTTTTGCACTCTAATTCCACCAGATCCTGTTGGTTTTTCGTCCAAAATCACACGAACCCACATCAGAAATTCGAAAAAAAATGGTGGGTTTCGAACAAAATCTGTGTTGATAACTGATTTTGATGGGAAATTTTCCAACTGAGAGAAGAATTCAGAAGAGAGAACTTTATACGCAGATTTTCGATCAGGACGATCGCTTGGTTTCCTTACACTTCCAATTGTAAAAATTTGAATTGAGGAAGAAAAAGTGGAAGAAATCAAAACCATTTTGAGAAAGTTTACGTTATTGTACTAAAAAAATAATAACTTCAAAAAAGAAAAAAAATAAATAAAGAAGCTTGGTTTTTGTGAGTTTATTATACTGTTGTTCGTTCACTTTCATTGGTGTTCTAACTCATTCCTTGACTAACTAACTTGGAATTTAAATAGTAATAAAAGCAATTAAAAAAAGAGTTGGCTTTTCCAATAATGACTTTATATTAAATAATATTTGACTCTTAGGATAAGTCTAATCAACTAATTTTATAAACCAAACCATGCAATCTTTACTTTTTGGGGTTCTACTCTCATGATTAAAAATAATAAAAATCCCAATTAAAGTGTAAATTTTTCCTTTTAGTTTTTGCTCATTTTAAGTTATGTATTAGATTCACGACACGAGCTTAGCTCGTAGTGTTTTCATCTATCTTCAATCATTCAACTACGAGGTTGTGAATTTGAATTTCCATCATATTAATTGTATTAACAAAATCATGTATTAGATTCAACGTCAAATCCATTTTTCAACCCAGGATAGAAATTTGAATCATCTGTTTTTAGTAAACCATACATGGTTTACTCAATTGAATTTATTAGGAACACAGAAAAATAAATAAATTTAAAAATAGAGAATAAGATTATGGTTTGAGGATAAGAAGTTTGAAAAATGAAACCTTGATAGAAGGGTCAGTAGAATCATCAAGAACTTGAATTATAATCCTATCAGATGGCCATGAGAGCCCACATGCTGCTCCAATTGACAGTTGATAAACCTGATGCAAATTACACAACATAAACACAAAAAAGGAAGGAAAAAAAAAAAGTCCAAATTTTTTTAATATATTTTGAATACGGGAATGCTTTGATCTCTAACGAAGGAGTTAAGTTAAGCTCATGTTGGCATGAAACCGACAAGTAAAATAATACGAAATAGATATATAAAAATATTCAATCCTTTCAATATATTCTATGATTTTTATAGTAACACGGAACTAACCGTTCAAATAAAAAATAAAAACGAAAGAACTTAGGTAGATATTTCTAATATTTAAATATTTAAAAAGTTTCTATTTAATTCCTTATATTAAAGGTTTTGTAGGTGGGGATATGAGGATTCGAACTCAGAAATTCTGGGATAGAGTCATATATTTAATTACGGTCGGTTGAACTAAGTTCGTGTTGACTGTATCTAACATTTTTCAACTATTTACGTGAATCTTAAAGCTAACTAATAGTAATTAGTAAGTTTAAATGGCAGTAGAAATTTCAACAACGAATTAAGCCTCATAACTCTCTAAGAAATCGACACAAACTTGTGGCCTAACTTATCATCGGTCAGTTTTACCAGAGAATGTTAAAACACGAACTATTAAATTCAAAACTTTTTAAACGACGACTAATTCCGTTAGAACTAAAATGTAAATTTAGCGGAGAACTGACCTCCTTCTCATTGTACATGGGAATTTGGACCAAAACCATGGGGTAAGCGGAATGAGCAAGCTCAAGATCATCTTTAATGGGGTCCCAGTTGTAAGTTTTGTGGGGATTTTTCCTGGAGAGCTTGAGGAAGAGGATGACAATGGCCATATAAACTCTTTCAAAGAACAGCATTAGGGACATCCCCAAGCAGGCACCCACACAGAGCTTCAAAATTGGTGCAATGAGAGGGCCAGTGGCTTGCTCCCAAAACAGGCCCCCCATTTCCGCCATTGATGGACCTTCAAGCTCAAACACACAGGATTTTTTCAAGATTTAAAGAAGCCCAAATTTTGGAGTGATTTTTGCTTGTGGGATACGTTTGTGTGTCAGAGTTTGCTTTTGGTTGAAAACAGAGGAGCTTTTGAGATGAAGCCCAGATGGGCAAAAATGGCAGATCAAGTAGAAATCTCTTATTTCTCTCTCTGAAAAAATTATCTCTAGAGAGAGAGATTTGGGTTGAAATTGGAAATTTGGAAATGGGTTTTTTTCTTCTTTTTTTTTTTTTTGGCTGCCATTTTTCAAACAGATTTCAAGTGTATTTATATGGAAGATAAATGATTATAAAAGTTGAGAAGGAAAGAGACATTAGGCCAAAATTTAGTGCCATTTTGAATGCAAACTCTGTTTTTGCCATTTTTTTTATTTGATATTTAATTGATTTGTTATTTGAACAAAAAATTGAAAAAAAAAAAAAAAAGTTTAGCCATCATTTTCTGATTAATTTTTATGGGGTAGATGGAAATATGGGAATTGTGTGCTTTATTGTTGTTGTAGGCTTTGTGGGTAGCTCAGCTTTGATTTTTAAGATATAAATAGCTAACAACCATTATAATAAATGAAAATATACTTTCTCACTGTTTCATAATGTTTACTAGAATTTGGAGTATCTTTTTCTAATAATAACACGAAAAATGTGGGGCGAAAATTTAAGGATTATGACGAAAGATTACTAATGCTTTACCCCTTAAGCAATGTGTTATACGTGAAATGTACTAAGTTTACTTGAAATGAGGCCAAAAAAGTGACATAAATCAGATTGTTTAGGTATATCTTCACAATCCTATTCTTTGTTACGTACACTCAACTAAACTTATTTTCTCACTTAGGTATTAGAGTATGTTGGGCTGAGCTTAGCACTGGTGTCTGGTAGTGCAGATCTCTTATGTGTGCAGATGTTTGTTCGTATGGTATCTCAAATCCAAATCTTAACCCAACAGTACAATTTGAAGACTATTTGTTAAGTTTGAGCATAACAAAGAATAGGGTCGTGAAGATATACTACACCGATGCACATATCTCTTGCGTGGAAAAGTGTTCGTTGAAGCCTCCAGCATTGCATCTCGAGTTTAAATCACACATCAACGCTCTACAATATTGGGAAAACGTGTTGAATTGTATATATATATATTATAAATAGCAATTTAGCAACAAACATTATTTTACATGCCAAAGTTGTGAGCTTTTGGAATCAAGAAAGTCTAGACAGATAATATAACATATTCCATGTTTATTTTTAAAGTAATTAAAGAAAATGATGCAGATGGGATGATTGGAAAAATTATCTTTTATTAATCATGATAGTATTACTATAGCGGTCAAATCGTTGTAAGGAAATCTCGTTAACGAAATGGCTATAGATATCAAAAGAGAGTAAGAGAGAAAAATGGGATGTATATATTTTTTTTATTCCAACTTTTTGATCTTTAGAAAGATAAGTAATCACGTCGATCATGTATATTATCTCTAATACGTACTGTATCTAAAAGCTAAATATCACTTCATGCATCAAGATTATGAACATATTGTGAAACGACGGATATGATATAAAAATCTCTTGCATCTATTATTTGTAACTCCCGAAAGAAACCATCCAATAAAAAAGAAAGATTCAAAAACAACAAATTTGTTCACTGTCATTAGCTACAAAGTCATTCAACAAAAGATAAATAAAATGTTAAAATATTATTTAAGTCCTTTTCAAAATATTTATTTTAGTCTACTTCCAAAATATTTTGATTCCCATACTTTTAAAAAAGGACCATTTTGACCCTTTAATTTTATTTTTAATCTCATTTTTTTTATATCACAATTGCAACACGACAATACATTCAATATATTTTTTGAAATGTATTCGTAACTTTATATTAAAGAGTTTCCGTTAGGTGTGAAATTTGTATTAAAATTTTATAAATACGGACCAAAATGATCACTTTTTAAAAGCAGGTAAACCAAAACGAATATTTTGAAAATATAAAAACTAAAATAAGTCAAAGTTAAAAATATAGGGACCAAAATAAACCAAAGTACAAAATAAGATTTTAACCCAAATAAAAATTCTTTACTGAAAATAAAGCTTATTGGATGATTTTCAATCATAAATTCACTTGAACGTCCAATTAGAACCTCAGCATTTTGGCATATCAAAATCAAGCAAAGTTTTTTTTTTTCTTGTATGTGAAATGTGAATGATTAAAGAATTTCACCTTCTTCAGATCCAGAAGAAAATGCATGATTCCTAACACATTACATTATTGGCAGTCAGTCAATGATTTCATAATTCCACCCTCCTTCCAACAATAACTGGAAAATCAAGTAATCTGTCCCTGTTTTGAATGAACAAAAAAAAAAAAAAATTGAAATTTATATGATTTTCCATTTTTCTTTTCTTTTTCTGGTTACCTGGAAAATCTCAAAAGTAGGTAAGGATATAAGACCATTACCAGCTGAGGTTTAGATCCATGGAAGCAAATCTGAAAATGTCTCAAAATGCATATAATTGAAAAGGACACAATTTATCTCTTTCTTACAGCTCTTGGAAACAATTTTGTTTGATAACAATTCTTCCCTTTTCCATTCAGTTAAAAAACACATTTGGTCCATGTACTTTCGTTGAAGCAACAATTTAGTGCATGTACTTTTAAATTGGTAACACTTTAGTCTCTGAACTTTAGTAGATAGCAGTTTAGTCCCTATAGTTTAAAATTTGTAACAATTTAGTCCCTACTGTGAAAAATCCCATCAAAATTAAGTGTCGTTTTTTATCAATTCAATCTTTGTAATTCATAAACACATATATAAGAAACCTTATTAAGTCTGGACAAAAATTTTCAACATGGTCTAAAATATTACATACTAAAATTCGACTAAATTTCTACCGGTTACCAGTATAGAAATCCAGTAACTAAATTGTTATAAACTAAAGTTTATGGATCAAACGTATTTTTTAACTTTCCATTTCTACTGTTTTTTCTGAACTTGACTAACCAAAAAAAAAAAAAATATATATATATATATATATATATCTAGTCTTCAATATCAATGAACAAATGTTTAGCTTAAAAGAAATTAAATACTCTCAAAGGTTACCTCATTGAAAAGTTTCTCCTTGGTCCATCTGATAAAAGTGCTTATGACTCTGCTTAAACAAGGAGTCAGTAAAAATTGCAGGGAAATTAAGCTTGTAGACAGCAGCAGTTGCCAAGTAATTATCTCAAATTTGCAAGCAGCCTGCAACACTGAAAATTTTCTCTCTCTAACTCTAGTTCTCACTCTAGATTTCCCTGCCATATTGAAGACTCTAGGCTGCAGAATGGACAACTCAACTCAACTATATGATCAGAAACAACTATCAAGAGTGAAAAATAAGAACATGCATTAATCTGTAAGCAACAGCATCTCCCAGACTACATGAACATTGTTCCACTTCCTATGTAATTTACCTAATTCTAATGAAGTGAGACTTCATGAGGTGTCCAATGAAACATCTAGCCAAAAAAGAGAGCTATTATTCCATCAAAATCATCCATCTAGAGAAACAAATCATTATGAACCAAAAATTCGAAAATATAAACCCAGATCATCTGTTTCTTTTTATTTGACATCCCTGAGTGTTGGAGCTAGTATTCTCACGAGCCAACCACTTGATTAAGCTACAATTAATTAACAAAGAAACTCATAGGATATCAAATCCTAGGGAAGTGGTCGTCATGGTTTGAACTCATTCTTTCTAAGCCTTTTACTATTTTACTTATTGATCACTGGGTCATCACATGTATATTGGCATTATGCGAAAAACTACCAAAGGAAACAAATGGAAAAAGTAACTGCGGTACAGTGTTCATAATCATATGTAGGTATTATATGAAAAAACTATCAAGGAAACGAATGAAAAAAGATTTTGTGCAAAGTTTCTTATATTAGAGATCTGTGGCCACTGTAACACAAGGCTTATACAGAGAACAAGTTTTGGGCAATCTTGAGAGCTATATTATTCAATCAGAATCATCCATCTCAAATCAAGCAATTATGAACTGTGAAATTCAGAAAACAAATATAGATTATCTACAGTATATATGGCGGGAAACAAGTCAAGGAAGCTAATGAAATCAATGAAAAAGACAGCAAGTTTCTTATATCAGAGATTTGCAGGGTGAGTCATGTGTGTGTGGGGGTTTGGTCAACCTTGGGAGTCAAGTTTACCGGAAGTGTTAGATGAAGAGGTGGAGTGTCCAGCTCAAAGCTAATTGTGAAGTAAGAAAGGAACTTCAAAGAGACTAAAGAAGCTATCTTGAATCACAAGCTTTAAAAGCAGCATCTCAACAAATTCATAATTTAAAGAGAGAGAGAGAGAGGAAAAGGGATTTGAGTGGATGGGAAATCATTTTTGATGTCTCTAGGCTTTTAGGCTGTGGACATCTGTGAGTTTCTCACCAACCACAGTGCTTCAGGACATACCGCACAAATATGGCTAATTTAAGATTACAGAAACATGAGTATAAACAATATAGTTGCCTATTATCTGATATAAAAATTAAAAAAACAAATACTAACAACTTAATTTCAAACTGACTATTTATGTTCCTCTAAACTTTTTTTCCCATCATTGTCTATTAAATAATTAAAAAGCCGGGTTATCTTTATTAAAAAAAATGTTAAGATTGGAGAGATGCTCTAGAATAATCAGCATAAAGTATTTTGTTGATTATTTTATATATATATATATATATATATATATATATATATGTAAAATCAATTGCATTGCTTGTGTATCTGTGTCTGTGTGCAAAGGATATTATATTTTTATCACCTAAATTATAACTTAATTTAAATTGAGCTTTAGAGATTTGATTAAAAAAAACTAATCTATATTCTATAAAGAATTGTTTTTTACAAATTAAATCTTTTATACTTCTTCCTTATAATAAATCATAGAAGGGGGCTGAAGCAAACTAAGTGAATGCATGTCTAAAATATGACTTCAAATACAATCAAATTATTATTATTTATAAAAATAAAATAAAAAGGTTCGTCCACTAATTCCACATAATCTGGATTCCAATTCTTCTCAAGATTACAGGCTTTTGCAGCACACAGAGAGTAATAAAAATCAATAAATTCACTTATGCATAACATCTCAACAAATGGATTGAATTGAAAAGAAGTTACTATTCTTTCAATAGCTTTGTGTTCACAAGCTTCCTATTCGTCATTAGACTGAATGAAGAATATTCGTAGCTAAGAAATAGATAAGGTGTAGAATTATCTGATGAAAAAGTAGAAACTAACCATTAGAAAATATTCAATGGTCAAAATTTTTTTATACAGACATGATGATGACAATCAGGAGGACAAGAGGTAATTAATGTTCAGGATTCAGATGTGCCTTGTGTGAGGCATAAGTATCTTACAGTTTCAGGGACAGCCTGCCCACATTGTTCAAGGATTTCAACTAATGAACCAGCAACCGATGCTTCTTCCTTGGTAATGAAGCTGTGCAACACACCATTAACAGAGTGCCGGGCCATTCCTGTTAGAATCTGAACGTACTTGTCTATTGGTGGAAAAGCATCGAGTATGAATATGGTCTCATAATTTCCGAGATCTATGGTATTAATTTGCTCTATGTCAATCTTGGCAACTACGGGCCTCAACCTGCTGTCTACCTCCAAACTGAACAAATGTGAAGAGTAAAAACGGATTTGATTTAGTAGATTGCAAATATGGTTCATGGGAAGCTCGTGTAGTGATAACAATACTAATGAGGAAATTTTTTGACAAAATATAATTGGAGGAAGAAACACATGCCAATCCTTTAAGTTCTAGGATGGAGGGCTAATAATAATTACAAGTTTCAAAGACACTCGGACATTTTTCTGGCACCCTCAGTTCTATTCCAATATTTACCAGATGAAATTCACATGCACCCTAACTTCTACAGAAAACCCATCAAAGCCTCAGAATTCCAGTAGGGAGACAAGGAATGAACTACCAATCAAGAAAGGGTACGTTGGTAAATAACTTAAATGCAGTGCCGCAGAAAATTTTCAAGAAAAATGATAAATGCACACGTGTTGGTTGTCAAACAAGGCCCAGACACAAAAACTTTACAATATCATAAACAAGCTACAGGCATGTGCATGCTTACTTGTTCTTAAATTCTGAGACACCAAATAATGCTCCAGCTAAGATATCATGGCCCTTGGATTTCAGAGCAGTGGCTAATTCGTGAACATTACACTCTTTCCCAAGAATAAAGAGCACCTTCAGTAGCTGTGGACGGTGCTGACTGCCATTGGCTTGATCCAGAGCTTTGATGACCTTCAAAGATCATTAATGATGACAATTAATAAAGTTCCATTGTAGTGTAAGAGAGTAAAATGAAAAGTCGATGATAATAGGAGAAGCTTCTTTTCTTAGTATTGGAATTGCTGCAAACTATGACTTTAGAAATAAGAATTACCAACTCAAAAGTGAAAACTCAAAAGTGATTGACCAAAATCAGAATATAGGGTCACGTCCACTATCAAAAGTTTCCTAGAAGCTTGGATAAGACATCTATCCATTTACATCATAACTTCGAAGTAACTGCTACTTCAAGGTTAGAGAAGTTAGGCTCACAATAACAACATCCAACTCATCATAAGGTTTTTTCCTTTCAGAAAAAGTATTGGAAGACTGAACAGAGATTTCCCGGTTACTAAAGTATGTAAAGTTTACCTTCGATCGTTTTTCCTCTTCAGAAGTATAGAAGTTTATCGACTGGATAGTGCAGGCACTTTGACTGGCAACAGAAGCATCAAGAGACAGTCGACGAATCGGGCCCCAGAGGAGGTCTTGCAGAACTGGAACATAGGCACAGCTGAAGCTATCACTGAAAACAATTGTATGCAGATTGCTCGATATAGACTTCCTGATGGATTGTGTCTTATTAAGATAACCACCTCTTGAAAGAGATTCCAGTCCATCAACAACCTAATACAATGTCAAGGAGGAGGAGGAGGAAAAGGAGAAAAAAAAAACCAATAGATTATAAATCTTAAAACAGAATGTCATAATACTGGCAATTGGCATTTAGTGAATACTGTATAATTCTAAAGTAAAAACGAGTCACTCGTTCATCTTCAGAGACCTGATTTGGAAAAAGATTTTTTTCTTTAGTTAGACATTGAAATGGAAGAATATAATTGTCATTACGTTGTAGGAGAGATATCCATAAAGCCTGAGAAGTGAATAACCAGATACGAAGTCTTATACAGTAAATAAGCACTTAAAGTCATCACAAGGAACAGTGGATAATAAAATACAAACTAATATGTCAAATAATAAACAAAGATCATCAAATTACCAGCAACGATACACCAGAAATATCAATAGCCTTCACTGCAACGAGCTCCAAGAGTCTCTCAGGTGTGGACACGAGAAATTCAGGTTCACAGCTCTTCAAACTATGGAAGAGGGATAATATCCAATTAGATATCAAATTATTAATAATAATAATTATAATTAAAAAAAAAACAGATAGAGTGCAGTTCACAGCGCTAAATATATATACATGTCAAGTAATCACTGCCAGATCCATTGTATGTGCACCAGCAGGTACCAGAAGAAAGATAAACAAAGAATTCATTAATCATACTCTAAAATCTTTACGAGCTCAAGCACAAACAAAAATCTGTTGCTATGTATCATGATACATAGGCAAGCTTACCCTTGAATTTGGTGATCTAGGGATGCCCCAGGATGTATGCTCACGGTATGTACTCCAAGAGCCTTCAATGGCTTGCACATGGAGCGAACTTGAGTAGCTTTCTCTTGGGTCGGAACAAGATATAAAAGATAAGGGCTACTAAAAGATAAGCCTTCTTTCTCTTTCCTAGCAATACTGTCAGCAGCCGAAGAAACCACCCATGCAATTTGCTCATCTGTAGAAGACAACCCACTGGTGTCCAGAATATCCTTCCCAGAAGAATAACATTTCCAGAATTCAATTCCCCAAGTATCAGCAAACAGAGGCTTTCCATTTCTGTTGATGGAATCATGATGTAGTGCATTCTCTATTGCATTTAAGCAGAGTATAAGAAACTTTGAGGGTGAAATACAACTTTCAGAATCTTCTCTTTGATTCTGAAAGCTCTGTACCCCACCTTTCACATTTGCATGAACTTTTGTTCTTTCAGGATCTGTCTTGCTTCTTTTAGCTATGTGGCCATTACTGAGGGTATCTCCAGACCCTTCTTTTGAAGGCTTACTTTTCTCACGGCCAACCTCTCGAACGGTTCCATTAGGTGATGAAGTACTCTTATCCTTTGAAAATGCTCTCTTGGAACCTTTTGAAGGCGTGGTCTTAGTTTCCCTCTTATTCAAATCTTTCTTGCCATTCCTGTCGTTGTATGGATCGTCAGGAGTAGGAAGGCTAAAGCACATTCCCTGTAATATAACAAATTTGAACTCCATATATGTACAACCACTAAGATTAACATAAATATCAAGTACACCCACGGGGAAAATAAATAGCAGGAAGTGTAAAATAATCAATCAACCGATACTACACTACTGACAAGAAAGGTAACACTTCGTCGGCTTCAGCTAACCAAAGCTCGTTTGGTAACGTTCTCGTTTCTAATTTTATTGAAAAATCTAAGCATTTAACAATTACTCATATTACTTGTTTCTCATAAACATTCTCAAGATTATGCAGAAATTTTGGAAACGACAAAAACAACTTTTTTTGTTTCTTCTTCCTCTTTCCAATTTATTCCAACACAATAAAGATCTTGTTTCATAATTCTTGACTCTGTACGGGGATTGGGAGCCATACAAATCTATTTTTCTTTATTAAAAAATAAGAAAATATTACCAAACCGTCCCTCGATGTGCCGAAAGTCAGCATTTTTCAGCAGCAAACTGCGTTTACGAGTTACAGTTTAAGTGTGATCTAATTAAAACAAAACAAGCTCGTAAATCATCTTTCCTAACAAGCTTTTGAACACTGTGCTGCCAATTGAACGACACTGATTTACAAGTTATGGAATCCCTGAAGTAAGATTAACTTCGCCTACCAAGTTACCAATAAGAAATCCAAACTGAATGATCCTCTTTTTATGAGTATTGACCCTCAAACAAAGGCCGCTACTCTAAAGCATATAATAGCTTCACAAATCCAAAAATATGATGGAACAAAATAAGAATGAACACGTCGGGAAGTTACCTGGCATTGTCTGCGTTTGCCGGACTTGCGGCGCTTCTTGGCGGCGATTATGGCAGCAACGCGCGCAGAAACCGACGAAGAAGAGGCACCGTCCTTGCTTCTGAGCTTCTTCCGGGCAGCTTTGTTCCTCTTCCGCATCGCCACATCGTCACCCTTCGCCATTGAAACTTAGAAGACGAAGGTTGCTGTGGAGCTGCTGCGACTTGCGAGAGTAGAGGCGCCCTCTATTCGCAATGCCACCATTTTGTGTAAAGTGGTCATTTCCTCGGTGAGGTGGGGCTACGTTGGTAATTTCCTTCATATTTTTAATAAATATGTTCCTTAGTAATTTTTTACCGGAAATTAATGGGAAAAAAACCCATAAACGTAGGTGATTTTTTTTTTAATGATCAATGCATTGTGTCGATTTGAATTCGATTCAATAAAATGATTTAGATGTTGTAATCGTTGAGTTGTGTTTTTTTCAAAATAATAATAATAATAAATAACC
>NW_019104493.1:884656-910997 GCF_001995035.1 Momordica charantia
TAGTTGCAATGTAAAAACAAAAAGTCATAAAATATATTTTAATTATTAAAAATATAATATATATATATTGAGTGGTATGCATATTAATGTATAAGGAAAAATAATGCATGTAAATATTATTAGTAATAACATATTTGCCCTATACTAGTAATAACATATTTGCCCTAGTTAATATCATATTTGTCGTGTGATAACATATTCTATATTAATTATATAGACTGATGTAAATTATATTAGGTATTTTATAGATCCTACAAAATTATATATTAGTGATATACAAGAGAAAATATATCATATTTAAAAATTGTTTTTGCATGCAAAAAATTATAACCACTAGTCTTGTGGTCCATTATAATTTATTAAATATTAATTAAATTGCACATGTTAATTTCAATACATTCATATGTGTGAAATACACATTAATATTTGATTGGTTCAAAAGTATTTTGATCTACCTATTATCGTTGAAATAACGATTTAGTTCCTGAACTTTAATTTGTAACAACTTAATTTGTCAGATTGGTAATGATTTACATACTAAAATTTAAGACTAAATGATTACTAATTTAAAAATATAGGATCTAAATCATCATTGACAAAAATTTAAAGACTAAATCGTTACTATAAGTATAGATAAAAAAAAGGTGTCTTTTAACCTACTTTATTTTTTCCAAACTATTTATTAAGTTGCTATCTTAAAAGTACTGAAAAACAAAAAGCAAATCTTCAAAACAAGGTTTTGTTTTGATGGGCCCGAACAAGCTTTCTGGCCCAGAGAGCTAAACCCTAAACATAAACCCAATAATATAGGGCCCAAGGATAGTATAACTGGGCCGGCCCATTATTAATTGCCAGGCCCGCCGCCCTTATTTTCCTTTCCCTCGTCGCACGCCTCGCCTCTTCTTCAGTCGAGTTTGCTCTCTTCCATCTCTCTCGCTTCCGTGGTTTGCTCAGAGGTCGCCATTGCAGAGGATTTATAAGGTCGAAGGTAGCGTAGTTCCTATTTTCTCTTTATATTCTCCGTTACAAGTTTTTAGTCTCAGCCCGTTTTGAAACAGTTGGAACAAGTATATTTCTAGGCTTTTGGATTGGTATTGAAACGATGAAATTGATGGAATTGACGAAATTAGATCAAACCGGATGTCGGGGGACAAGCGGAACATTCTTGATCACTACCGCCGACAGCTCGCTGCGAAGTTTGAGTTGAAGCGGAAGCTTTACAAAGCCGTTTGCAATGATCCGAGTCTTCCCAATGATGTGCGAGAAGAGCAGCGTTATAAGCTGTCGAAGTTGCCCAGAAACAGTTCATTTACTCGACTGAGGAATCGCTGCATTTTCACCGGCCGGCCTAGGGCTGTCTACCAGCTTTTCCGTGTTTCTCGTATCGTTTTCCGTGATCTGGCGTCCAAAGGTCTTATAATGGGTGTCAAGAAATCCTCCTGGTAGATTTTGGTACGTCATTTTTTCTCAACTTGTACCGAGTTTTTGATAGTGAAGGCTGGGATAGGATATTCATGTATTAAGTTCCATTTTTTGAATCCTTGTATATGATAAATTGATTTCTTGGATGTTGAATAATTAAATCATTATCTTGGATTGGATGCGGTTTGACTTGAGTTATATGTTCGTTTGCCATGAATTCTTCTTGTCCTTCATGTACATGCCCTGCAAATGATTTTACTTCATCGCCAGTGAAATTGATTTTGATAGATATTGGTCCATCGTTATTTTTATATAACTCGAAATCAGAGCTTTGCCCCCCTATACCCAAGGTACCCGCATCCACCCCTAAGGCTCGGATCCGGGAGATATTAAGGATTTTTGGTATTAAACTCACAAGAAAGTTCAAACTTCAGACCTGTAAGCCATGTAAGCCAGTATGACCAAGAGACCCCAAACTCTTGTCAAGTGGTTGATAACCGAATATGTATGGAATAGAGATATCCCAACCACCCAAGTAAAGAACTGTTACAAATAATGAAGGAATTAATAGATCTAGATAGGAAGCAACATAAAATAAACCAAATTTGATACCCGAATACTCGGTTTGATAACCCGCCACTAATTCTTCTTCTGCTTCTGGTAAATCAAAAGGTAATCTCTCGCATTCTGCTAAGGAAGAAATTAGAAAAATAACAAACCCTATAGGTTGACGACACAAATTCCACCCCCAAAAACTGCCCCTTAGTTCATCATTGTAATATACAGAACATTATTATTGGAATCTGTAAGCTGTTCTTGATAGAAGCTGCGGTATTTTTCCATCAAAGATTAAGAGGCAGTTGCTGGGCTTTATTTATGTTTGCACTTAAAGTTTCAACTAGTCAGGTCCAGTTATAAGTATTAGAGTCATATTTGTAGTACTGTACTGGTTATTAGCATGGTGAAATTTTCTTAAAGATTTATTGACTATAAGATATATATGAACAAGCTAAGCTATTCAAGAATGCATATCTTGGTTCTGATAATCCTTATGATTCCCCCATTTTTTATAAGAAGATATTAGTATCTCATATTCTTTAATTTTTACTCTTCCTCCCAAGTCTTCACTCTTCTCTTCCATACTCTAGGCAAGAAAAAACATTCTGTTTAATTAACTTGGTTAAGAATATTCCATGTCCCATTTTGAGATAAGCAGCATTTTTTTTTTAATATTACATTTACCAGCTATCTCTTTCTTGAACAAGATACGAATACTAGCTCAACTATATCCTTTTTAAGTTTTAATTTATCTACTATGAATTCTACTCTTCATTTCCAGTGTTCCACTTCAGCACTACAAACCACGTAGATGCTGTAATCACTGAAGTATCAAGGTCATATTCTGTGTCCTTTTGGTTGGTTTTCTTCACGCTACTGACTGGTTTAATTGTGCATAATGTGCAGGTTGATGGTAGAAAAGGCTTTTGTTATTGGGGATCGATTAGCATTGTTGCGTTCTTATACTTCTACGTGATAATCTCTTTAATATCTGCAGAAATTAATTATAGACACTGAAAGAGAGATGTTAATTGTAAGTTCCTTTGACATGTGCATTCATGCCCATTTAAGTGCATGACCAAGTAAAGGCTTCATTTGTTATTCAATAAGCATTTTCGGTTGAGTTGGTTGCACTATCTCTGTTATTATCTTCCTCACTTGGATGATTTCTGAAGAAGTTTCATACCATCTCATTTATATGCTGTCGTTCATACACAAAGATTATGCTACCTTTTCATCGATATGGTAACTACTGAGATATTGAACCCTATTAATTCTACTTATGTCAGTGCAGAGATTTAAGTTGAAATTAGTAATCATTATGAATTTTTGTTTCAAGAGCTAACTTTATCGGTTGAGGCAGGCAGATTCAGCTGTGTGCATTTAACCTCAAGTATGACGACTCTTACTCTACTCCTTTCTTTTATCAATTTAAGATTTGAAATGTCGTTTATATTTCTTTACCTTCTCAGTCATATAGTCATAGTATATGAGTAACTTGGGGTAACTCGGTTGGCAAGGGTTTGGGATCTTTTGGTTATACTGGTTTAGAAATCAAGTTCTCACCTTCCAAGGTTTAGGCGTGGGTGCCCCTAGGTATAGGAGAGCAAAACTCGGACTCCCTGTTATAAAGAAAAAAGATATGGGGGATAAAATAGAAAAGCTCAGGAAATGATGTGTATGTGCGCATGTTTTTTTTACCAGTGTGGGAATTTTTGGACAACGCAGGATTATTTTAAGTCTCTATATTTGAATGCCTCTTTGGTACGTGAAAATTCATCCCACACCAATAAAATTCTACCACAAAATTCATATCTTCCAAATTTAAAATAATAATTTAACAACCCACTAGCTTTTTGTTAACAAAAAAATTATGTTTTTCTCCTTGCAACAAATAAAACTTGGTAATTTTTTCACAATCCAAATTACATATGGTAGAAAGTTGATCTTTAAAAAAAATAATTATCTTTTTGTTTATATTTTTTTTCCTTATGTTTTTAAATGCAAAAAATATATTAAATTAAAATAATAATAATAATAATAATAATAATAAGACAAATGAATAAGAGAAGTCTTTGCGATTTTGTGAAATGGAAATAAAAAACTTAAAAAAAGTGATAAAAAATGGTTGTCAGTGCTCCTAATTGTTCGAGACAAACTTACGATACATACTGTATTATCGCAAACGTGAACATAATTTATTCGAGCTTGTGATATTTGACCAAACCTTGACTCTAATGCATAAATTTTAGGATTTTTTTACCTAATAAAATTGGGTAGAAGAGTGGCTTAAATGCACCATTTAATTTGTTGGTGTTATCATTCATTGTCAATATCTTTCAATGGCCAAAACGAAATAATATATATAATTTGGTGGGTGTTGAATAATCAATTAATGGGATATATATATATATATATATATCGTTTTTGTGCGTTTGGAATTTAAGATGATGATTGACTTGCATGGTTTGCTATATAAATGAGATAGTGCCAATTTGGGGCAAATGTTGTGTTGGTATATCAATCATATACTTATACAATTAATTAATATTGCAATTACAAAACTTTATACAAATGGAAAAAAAATTCTATTGAACTTTGTTTTTTTCTTTACTTTTGTCATTAATAGTTGCAATGCTTCACAATCTTTAGTTAAAATTATATTATTTTTCACATATTTGTTAGGAAAAAAAAACTTATAGATATAAAGGAGATGGTAAGTAATTAGGAGATTTGAATCGATAATTTTTTTACAAAAATACAAAGAGTGATCGTGAAATAGTGTTTTAAGCCATCTCAACTTCATCAATTGAACCGTTACTAATAGACAATATATACATAAAGTTTGGATATAAAATTTTAACCTATGATTCGTATTTTAGATTAGTTAATTAGATTTTATCAGTTGAGCTGTGACAAACAACAATTTAAAAATATTGATTGAAAAGTTAAAATAGATCCGTTTTAAATTTTAAATAGTTTTGCATGGTTCTCTCCTATTTTTTCTATGTCGTAAGGTTAACATATTTTTTATGTATTATGAAATTGTAGTTTGTTTACATGTGTTTAATTAATCGAGCTATATCATTTCAGTCTTCTCTCTTGGTCTCTATCTTGCACCATTGCCACCTCCTCTTTCTTCTTAGTCTTTTTTTTTTAAAATCGAGTTGACAATATTCATCGTTCTAATTAAATTTTATATTTAGTTTCCATGGTGAAAAGTGGTAACTCTTAATATAACATATAAATAATAATGGTGTGGTATATCACGAGTCCTACCTAATCTAGAAATTAGTTGTTCTTTGGCAAAAATCAAATGGAGTTTAACAGAAGTTGACGAAAAAAAATCTAAAATCTAAAATGAAAAGTGATTAAAAGTTTAGGTACTAAAATGATCGAAATCGAAAATATAAAAGTTAAATTACAGAATTTGACTAAGAATTTTTTAACGTTGTATCTAGTAGGTCTTTTAACTTAAAACGTAACTAGTAGATCTTATAATATATCAATTTACATTTTGTCGGGAAAGAGGTCTTTTCCCGACAACTATTTTTGGCGTTGGGAAAAAAAATACGTCGGTAAAGCTTATAATTCTTATAGTGATTAGATATTTTTCTAAGTTCAAATACCTATTAGATACAGAAATCTAAGAGTTCAAAGAATAATTAAACACAAACTTTTTGTCGATGTCGAATTCATAGTTCATAAACATATAGAAATTTCAATGAAAATGTAATACCTGCTTCAACATATCGACCTAGTCTCTAACCTTTAAGATTGATGTATTTTGATCTATTGAATTTTAAAATGACCCATTTTTTTTTATGAATTTTAAATTAATAATTATCATTCTCTATCCATGTTACTTAATCATTAATTTATAAATGGATAAGGTTGCTTATTTTAATGTAATATTATATTTCCATTTGGTGGTAGTTGCGATCGTGACATAATTTTGTAATTTACATAATACTTGTAAATATGGTAATTTAAGATTCGTAGTTAATCAATATATAGATCTAAGATTCTAGTTATTCAATATATTGATTTTATAGTACTATTCAATAATATAGAATCATAACTTTTTGGTTAGGAAAAAGTGTTAATTATCGAGAGTTAAAGCTCGTGTTGGACTATTCAATTTATTGATCGATCATTAATAAAAAAAATTATCATGTAAAATAGATTGAAACATAGGAATTAATATTATTTAAATTATTCGATTTTTTACCATTTTCTAAAATTTATGAAATTTGTATTTTCTTTCTTAAATATGTATTTACAATTGCTTTTAGAAAAACACAATTGACAATATTTACAAATATTTTAAAGAATATGTCTTAAAATCTTTCTTGTTATTGTTAATATATTATAGCAGATCTATACTTCTTCTCTTGAGAGGTGAGGTTTCGACCTCCATACTTAATATTTATTGTACTAAAAAAATATATTATTATATTGTATATCTAGTGCGAATCAGAATTAACCGTTTTCTTTTTCTTTTTGGATTGGAAAGTTTGCCAAAGTTTGATTTGACTAACTAAGGGCCTACGTTATTCCATGAAATTAAATTAAATTAAAGAAAAACATTAATTCATTGTTTGGCAATCACACACCAAAATTAGTGGGGGAAATGGGTCACCACCACACCATGGCTAAAGTCATTCTAATTATGTTGAGAGAAATTCAAAAGTTTTTTATTTTTTTATTTTGCTTCCAAAGAAAAAGATATCATTAATTGCAAGAAAAAAGAAAAAGGTCAATAGAAATGAAGGATACATAGTGGGTAATGAATGCCAGCCAATATTAAAGGACCAACTTCTTCATTGCTCATCATGCCACTCAAAGTTAAATCCCATAAGAATGTTCTTCAAATATTGTTGCCTTTTTTTAACAAAAAATAAAATTTTTAACTACTTTTTGTTCTTCGTTCTCTCAAAATTTTAAATTAAAAAAATAAAATTTTTATGTGGAAAATGAGATTTTGAATTGAATATTCAATTTTGTTATGTTATATTCAATATTTTTTTTTTTAATTGTGCATTATATAAGTAAAAAAATGATAAAATAACACCTTTATGCGGGTGAAAAAATGGAAATCATAAACAATAAATAAGAAAATTGATTTTGTTGTTTTCAAAGTTTATACATAATTTTAATAACATGAACAATTATCAGACGCTTATGCTTCTAAAATTAGAAAATAAGGAAAAAAAAAACGAGAGCGTTAATAAATGAGTCCCAAGTGACTCAATAAATAAAAGTATCTAATATCTCATTCAATTTTCATAAAATTTACCAAAAAATAAAAACTTTATTTCTTTTAAAAGACTTGATTTTCTCTACAAATTAATTGCAACTCATAAAGTAAATTTGTCATTAAAAAAATTTAACATTCACCAATAAAATTAGTATAATTGAAAAATGTTAAGCATGAGAGATTAACTTGGAACTTTCAATTAATAGAAACCAAGTTGAAAAATAATACTCCCAACTAAAATGTATATTTAACCTATTTTTTACCATATTTAAAATTACTTTTCCGAGTCATAATTAAAATGTATATTTAACCTATATTTATATTTAACGAGGAAAGCTTATGTGGATAGGAAACGTGTGTAACAAGTATTCCATTAAACTTAAAAGAGTCAAATATTTGTACNCAAATATTTAGCCTTGTGGCTTTTACGTGTTGAATATCTCTACGAAATTATCACTTGACTCATTTACACGTTTCAAATGTCACATTCATTCAAAATTCCTTTTTTTTTCTCTCTCTTTTTCTATTTGAAAAAATCACAACTTTTATTTTAATAGTGGAAAATACGTTCTTTGCTATTTCAATTAAAGTCTAGATGTCAATGAAAATACTGATAAAATATCATTATCGATAGATACAAAAATTATAAAAGTAAAAAATTCGTAAAAAAGTATTTAAATAACAATAAGTATTTCATCATTTATAAATAAGTTAAAATAATTAATATTAATATTGTATCTATATTAGTGACATTTTGTTGATATTTTTTTATATTTTGCGATTCTTTTTAAATATTATAGAAACGTCGATTTACCGTTCATATCGATGTCAGATCTATAGATACATGGAAATGTCGATGGAAATGTTAATACCATGATTTCAACACAAAGCCTTAAATATTAATATCGATAGAAATGTCGAGGTTTCAATTTCGATAAAATGTCGATATCATTATTAATATTAAGAAATACACATTTTAGCCATTTTAAAATCAATTTGAAAATCCTATTATTAATATTATGTCTATATTAATACTAGTACATTGTTTTTTACATATATATTTTGTCCATCTTTTCGTTGTACTGTAAAAATATTAATTCATCCATTTTGTTGATGTCGAACTCAAGCAAAAAATAATTGAGAAATTTAAAGAAAATAATAAAATAAAGAAATACAAGAATTAACCTGGAAAAACTCAAAACCAGAGAAAAAACCACCAATCCACAAAAAGATATCGCTCAGTTAACTAGCTTAAATATTTTAATTGGGATGACTAAAACTAAAGTCATGAGCTCAGTTTATATTGTAGTTGAAACACACCTCCTCTTCGGATGTGGGACAACTTCGAACACATGGAGACCATCCCTTGTATTATTCCAACGTGGGACAACTTCAATTCTAATATTTTGCCAAAATCCAACCATTACTTCACATATGTATATTAATATGTTATTGTTGGCATGTGGTATAAAGTTACCGTTAAGGTGAACATATATTAAGTTGCAAAATGAAAATTTTAAAAAAGTTTAGTGACTAAATATATATATGCTGTGATTTATAAACTTAAATAATTATTTTCTAAAAGTTACAAATTAAAATAATTGATTGATATTGAGAATTTATATTACCTATTGAGAATTTAATTGATTAAATTCAAGTAATTTAGGATAACGATTTTGTTAATGGTTTTATTTTATTAATGATTATGTTGATAAAATAGCAATTGTATGAGTCTTTTAATCTAACTCCCAAAGACATTTTTTTAATTTTAACTAAAATTATTTTGAAGGGTTTTAAAAAGTGGGCTTCGTATTTTTAACTCCTTTTTTTTCTTTTTTAAATAACTCATATTTTAAATTTTAGTCGAGACTTCAAACATGTTTTAGAGTTCGTGACAAATCAAGGATTTTAATTAAAATGTTGGTATGAGTAGAAATACCGATGTTCAATTTTTTAAGAAAAATGTATTTTAAAAATAACATCGATAAAAATATTCGATGGAAATACTAATTAAACAATATTTAACCAATTAAAGAAATTTATTTTTAAAATTTTAAATTAAAATGTTGGTACGAGTACAAATACCGATGTTTCAAATTTTTAAGAAAAATGTATTTTAAAAATAACATCAATAAAAATATTCGATGGAAATACTAATTAAACAATATCTAACGAGTAAAATAAATTTATTTTTAATTCACAAAAAATGCTCTTAATTTTAAATTTTAAACTTGACATTGTTAATCAATAAGCACTTATTGATTTCAATAAAAATCAACATACAGAATTAATCTGGAGTAAAACAACAATCTGATTGTCAAAGCGAGCATAGCTCAGCAGTAATTGGCATATACCTCCAACCAAGTGGTTGTAAGTTTGAATCCCCTCCCCAACATGTTGTATTAAAAAAAAAAACAATCTCATTGAATGTTAAGTGAAGCTAGAGGGACTTGCAAATTAAAAAAGGAAAAAAAAAAGACTATAGAACCTTTTTATGATCAAATGTTGCTATGTTAGTTGTTGCAGTTTTCCGTAGCATATTAATAATTTAAAGTCACGCAGATTTTACCAATCTACGACTATCTTTATTGAGCGATACTTTACTGATATCCACCATCCTTGACCAAAATGCAAGACGTTCACACTACAACGACCGTCATATATACATTATTTAGTGCTAAAATGTGAACTCTATCTATCCCTTTGTAATGAAATGACTCATTAATAATCTGAAGTGACGGACTCATTTCGATAATGACTTTGCTATAGAATTGAGAAGGATAATTGTTATATTCAACAATTGTTATAGAGTTATCGTGTAATGTATATATACATGTTTCATGAACAAGCATTAATTCAACGACTTTTGTGGCGATATAGACATCTTCAGATGGACGAAGTTTACGAAGGTAGAGATTGATGTCTCTTTTAGATCAATTATGAGAGTTACCCAACGCCTCTTCTCATTGAGTTTTACATCAATATACATTTTATGGTTATATTAACCATGTAAGAGACATACAAATTTATTTGGCTACTCTAAAATATTTGACAATTAAAACAGATAAATATAATAGAAGAATGAGTTATCGGTGGTAAATCTTCATCAGTCGGGAACTAAGTATTTTTTTAACTCGAGTGGAGAGTAAAAATTGCAATATTTATAAAAGTTTGGGGTAAAAATTGAAAATTAGTGAAAATAAGGTCCCATTTATTTACCCGCAATCGTAATCATAATGAAAACTTTGATTCTGATGGTGTTTACAAACGTGTAGGAATGTAATGAAATGGTGGGACCTACTTTGTAGTGTGATCCTCACACTTCTACAACCCCTCAATCCCATTTCTGGACCCCAAATATATATTATAATTAATGTATCACTTTTACCATTTCTCTCTTATCTATGAATTATATCCATATAATTTTTAATTAAATTTTTTATACTTTTATAATTTATTCTTTATTTTTTATTAGTTGATGTGATTTTATTATATAATATGATAAATTAATATTAATTAATATCAATAAATTTTAAATAGATATTATTACTTTTAAATATTAGGATAATAAAATTTAATAATATATTATATTAAAATTTGGTTCTTACAATAAAAAATATTTTATTTGATGTAGTTTTATTTTAATTATCCGTTAGGTATTAATATTAAATAAATTATTATAACAAAAAATATTTACTATTAATAATATAGTAATAAATTAAATTAAAATTTATTATCATTATAATTTTAAAAAATTAACTAGCTAAAGATGATAAATAGGTATATTATACGTCCAATTTCAATTTCGATTCCAAACAGTTTACTAACTAGGATAGCATTACGATTTGATTTCATTATCATTAATTTTCAATTAATTTCCGCGACGAGAAGTAAAAGCGGCAGAAAATGAGGGTGTGAAAATAAAAAAGTTGTAAAAAAATAAATATACAGCGACACTTTAATTCCACTCGTTTTCGCTCATTATTTTTTATATTTCTCCTTCTTCCATGTGGTCCAGTCCAAGTCCTTACTGCAGCAGCTTCGTCGCTTCTTCCCTCTCTCTCTCTCTCTCTCTCTCTCTCTCTCTAAACTGTTCTTCTTCGTCACCGATGGAAGACTTCTGGTTGGGCTTTTCCGTCTGCATGTGACCGGTTAGTCCTTTGTTTTTTTCTTCTTTTTCTTGTTGAACAAATCTTCTATTTAAGGATAGTAATCATTAATTTCTCAAGTTTCTGAATCTGCTATTCGGGAGCTCAGTAGCGTTTCAAGTTCTAAGCTGGCAAATCGTTGTTCAGAAGATTGAAGGTTGGAGGATTTGGGAATATTTGTCGTGTTGCTGATAGGATACTGAGTGAAGGTGGTGAAATTTGGGTGTTTGGATCCTGTTTTTTTTAGCGTAGGAGCTTGTGAATCCCTCGTTTTTTTTATGTTGGGATTCGATTCCGGTTTGGTGGCTTAGGAAATCTGGTAAAGATCCAATCGAAATTGGCATATTTCGGCTGCTTCTTTTTTCTTTTCTTGCTTTCCCTTTTCTTGAGTGAAGCTAAAAGGGGGAGGAAAGCTAAGAGAATTTTGATTTGATCGGTGTGTTAGTGGAACGAACCTTTTCAGGACATGGAAGGTTAATTTGATTTGTCATTTGATTTGTCGATCTTGCAATTTTGTGCTTGCTTGTAACTTTGAACATAATTGTAATTGTTTGTAGTTTTAGTATCTTGGTCTAACAGGCTTTTGCACATATTTATGTGCCTTATATCTTATGAATTGGTGATGGATGGAAGTTCTTAGCTTCCTTAAGTTGATGGATGTTTCTCTCGTCTTGTTACAGAAATTTTCCTATTATGAACTTATATTAAGTTAATTAAAGTTTATGATTTTCCTTTTTGGTACAGAATTAGGGATGTGGTTGTGAGTATCTTAAATATCTTAATCTTCGAGTTGGGAAGAAATGGTTTCAGAATCTTGGTTTCGCAGTCTGTGGAAGCCTCCAAGGAAGCGTGAGTCTAGCACGCAGAAGGTCGTAATTGGAGTATTGGCATTTGAAATTGCTACCTTGATGTCCAAGTTGGTTCACCTATGGCAGTCCTTGAGCGATAAGCAAGTCAGGAGGCTGAGAGAAGAGATAAACAGTTCATTGGGCATAAAGAAGCTTGTGTCAGATAACGACGAGCATATAGTTCGTTTGATATATGCAGAGATGACCGAGAGTTTAGCTCATGTGGCTAAATCTGTTGCCAGACTGGGAAAGAAATGCAGTGATCCTAGTTTAAAAAACTTCGAGCATATTTTTGATGATTTAATTCAAATTGGAGCCGATCCCTATGGTTGGATATACTCATGGAAGAAGATGGAAAATAAGGTGAAGAAGATGGAGACATTTATTTCTGTCAATGCAAATTTGTATCAAGAGATGGAGATGCTTGCAGATCTTGAGCAAACGTTGAGGAGAATGAAGGTTAATGAGGAATCGGATGTAATCAATCTAGTCGAGTTTCAAAAGAAGGTTGCATGGAAACAGCAGGAGGTGAAAAATTTGCGAGAGATGTCACTTTGGAAAAGGACCTATGATTACTCAATTCTTCTGCTAGCTAGATCCCTAGCCACAATATTCAGTAGGATCAAACATGTATTTGGAATTGAGCAGAGTGAAGATAATGGTGAAATGAATGATTCACGAGATATGAATTCTGACTATATTGCACGTAGTCAATCAGTTTCTTCATTAATGCAATCCATGGTTCATCCTTCAGAGCACAACGGTCTTACTAAATTTGCTTCGGGTCCCCTGAAGAGGTTTACAACTAAATCAGGGCCAATTTCAAAAACTGCTAAAGCCAATAATTTCTATTCAGGTCCTCTTGGTAGCTCTATTACAAAATCAGGTCCTATTTCAGGTCCTGTTTCTGGAACCAACAGAAACTTCAACTCTTATTCAGGTCCTCTCACAAGTTCAACGATGAGATCAGGTCCAATTTCTGGAGTACACAACAAAACCAATCAGAAGAATTGGCTTGTCGGTGGCTACTCTTCCATATTTAATGGGAAGAAATCTCATCAGAAACCAAACAGACTAACTCAAGTTGGACCTTTTAAAGGATGCATGATATCTGGCACTAGTTCTCCAGTAGCGAATTGCCACATCAGTTCAAATGGGATTCATACAGAGCTTCTCAATGGAACCAAAGATGCTGGAAAGATTGTTGATCCTTGCAACAAAACCATTCCTTGCAAACAGTTGCTCGGTGCCAAGCGCCGATTATTGGATGCCCCACCCGAGACTCTAGGTGCTGCTGCTTTGGCACTGCACTATGCAAATGTCATTATTGTAATTGAGAAGCTTGCTGCATCTCCTCATTTGATTGGCCTGGATGCTAGAGATGATCTCTACAATATGCTGCCCGCCAAAGTTCGAGCTAGCCTTAGGGCATCCCTAAAGCCATATGCCAAGAGCTTGTCTTCATCTGCTTATGACACAGGTCTTGCAGGAGAGTGGAGTGAGGCAATAACTGGGATACTAGAATGGCTTGCTCCACTGGCTCACAACATGGTTAGATGGCAATCTGAACGTAGTTTTGAACAACAGAATTTTGTTTCCAGGACTAATATGCTTCTTGTACAAACCCTTTTCTTTGCAAATCAAGAAAAGACTGAAGCAATCATCACCGAACTTCTTGTTGGCCTGAATTACCTATGGAGGTTTGGTAGGGAACTCAATGCAAAAGCTCTCAATGAGTGTGCCAGCAGTAGAATACATGATGAATATTTGGATATCGTTGGGTAACATTCTTTTCCATATTATTGGTATTGCCAACTCTGAATTGCAGCGCAATCGTTCAACAACATGAGGCCTCCTCAGTTCTATACGACGGATCTCGACCACTGCAAGCGGCACAAGAGAGGGAGAGAGAGCCCTGGCTACACAGTTGACGCCAATCGTCATTATTGATGAGCTAGGTTTGAGCTTTTTAACATTCTTTTACTTTTATAGAGTTATTCAGCTGGTGCAAATGGGGTCTATCCCCATCTTCGCACAAGTATGGTTTGCCACTATTAAGTTGTCAATGTCATTACTCGAAAGTTGTATATGTATCAGTAATACGTTCTCCAGATATGTAAAATATCTTCTATATATATAGGTTTTCCTTTACATACAGAATCAGGACCGGGTTTGTTGCATCTGCGTAAATTTCTTTGCAAATAGCTACTATCCTTTCCATTTCCTGTTCAATATATTGCTTGTAAGATTTTATGATTGCCTTGGCTTTTATCAGGTTGGCCAGAAATGAGCTCTGGTTCTTGCCGCGGCCACCCTTCATGGATTTCACTATATGTTTGGCTGCCATTGAATTGACTTCTTGGTATATTTCAATTTATTGGATCCTTCTGCCACTGCTCGCTTTAATTCTCATCCTTATCCACATGTATTCTTTGAGTTTTCTTTGGGAGCGGAGGTTTTCAGCGCCTTAATCAGTCGAGTTAAGTTTAAGTTAGCATCTTCAATGTGGAAGGTATGGGTGGTTTGACTTGGTCGACTTTTCTTTTTTCTTTTTCCTTCTCTCTCCCTCTCCATTTGACTGATAATTTTCTCCTAGCTAGAAGCTTATTTTAGGATCAGTCCTTTTTTTTTACCTCTTTTTTGAATAACACCACCACAATCTGAATGCTGGGCTCTGTGGTCCTTTTCACCCATGGAAAATAGGCCATCACAAGTCTCAATCTTGAGACTTGCCTTCCACTTGTGGTGTGAGTGGTGAAATGAATCAGCACCCTTTAAGATGGAACAATAGAAGGAAAGATATGGATCTTGGGATTTTTCATCATTGCACCACCACAATTATCCACCATTTGGAAGACAATAAAAGTATTAGAACCTCCTCTTTGAACTAGTTGAATTTTTTGTGGGTTGTTTATATCCTTCAAATTGACGAGTGCTTTTTGGGTTGGTGACTTCATTGTTACTTATAATTAGGGGTGACATAGAAGGCCGGAAAATCGATCCGACTGATCAAAATTGACTGTTGGAGTCGGTTAAAAAAGAAAAAAGAGAGAAAAATAAGGTTCATGATCGGTCGGTTTGATCGGGAAAATGATTTTTTGCCGATCGACCACTTATTTTTATTAAAATAAAAAAAAAACTAATGCGGTCTGCTGTGTTGTTGCTTAGGCTTTTTATTTTCTAAATTATCTTTTTTTCTTTATTTATTTTCTTACTTTTATTTATCTTTTTTGTCCCACTCCCCAGTGGCGGCGTAGGCCACCCTACGACGACCCTCTTCTTCTTCATCTTCTCGCTTTCCATCTCATCCTTATTGTCGTCATCTTCTTCGTTTCGCAGCGCCACAGTCCCACGACTCGTGCCCCCTCCAATCTTTTTCTTTTTTAATATCTTTGTGTTAATTTTCTGATAGACCGATTGATCGAACCCATTGGCTGGTGCAAAGTTGCTTAGAAAACCTGGAAATCGACTAGGTCGATTTTCGATGTCGAGGTTGGCTAAAAATCTACTCCAACTGATCGATGTTCATCCCTACTTCAGGTCAATTTGTGCATAGTTCAACAAAATTTGAAGTTGGAATTTTCATCTTGACAATAGGTGGATGAACTCAAATATAGTTTACATTATAAAAAATTGTTAAAAGAGAAAAAACAAAAATTAGTCTTAACATATTTAACAGTGTAAGTTGTACTTTTGTTCTCCACTTTTGGGTTATGATTCCCAAACTCTATTTTGTTTCTATATTTAAAAAAATGGATTAAGGTTTAAGAAATGTTTCTAAATGGTTGTGGTAATTTTACTAGGTTACCATTAATATGATGTACCATACAGATTCTTCCTGTTTTTTTAAGTACTGTTTATTAAGATTTGAAAAATGAAGGTTACCAGGAGAAATAAAAGTAAATAAAAAAGGGAGGTTTTGTTTATTTAACATCATTAAAGGTTCTAGGTTGTATCTCTTTAATCAAACTTTCAAGTTTGTGTTTAATAGGTCTTATGTTAAATTCACCTGTTTTACCTTTGTGCCGTGTAAGTTTGAACTTTAAATAATATACCGGTCATATAATTATTAACAATTCAGTCAACTAAATTGATGGAGTTATAAAGTACACGAGATAAACATTACTATTTAAGTAACATATGATAAACTGATTTCTTCTTAAAGCACATTTAGCTTGTCGAAATGAACATAATTTAGTGAATAAACATTAATTACAAAGTCGAATGTTCAATTTTTCCCTCATTTATTGAAATGAGAAACAAAATACAGTACATAGAATTAGACTTGAGAGGATAGGATTTTGCGCATCCAAATGGTAGTCAGATTGGCAAATATTTGAGATCTCTTGGTCGTAATTGCTCAGAGGTCTCAAGTTCATATATTTCAATGAATTTAATATAAAAAATCTTTGATGTCTTTTTTATCCGAGCCATGAGACAGGTGCCCTTAGATATAGGAGAGGAAAGCTCTGATTCCTAATTATAAAAAAATGAATAAGATTTTACAAATATGATAATTTTTTAGGGGAGACATCAACATCGTGCTATAATTTATAAATTCTTGTGGAGAATATGAGCTCATGATATCTACTTTTGGATAGAGATTTAAATTCCCATACCTCATATTGGTCGTAAAAAGAAACTATATAAATTTGCTATTATTTTGAGTTAAATTGCTATGCATGCAATAAAAAAAATCATATTTTTTTTAAGCATACCTCAACGTTCCTCTCTCTCTTTTCTTAGAAATCGAAAGTTAAAATATATATATATATTTTTTTAAAGCCCTCGAATGTAATATTCATACAAAATTGACCTGAAAATTGAAATAAATATGGTGCTTAAAGTTAAAAATCAAAATAAATAAATATAGGATAGAACAGAACTAGAAGAAGATTTGATCAAAAAAGGGAAAAAAAAAACTAGAAGAAGACGTAACAGCTTTAGCCTTACGCTTCCACCGATAACAAAGAAATTCTCCGATTTCCATTTCTCGTTGAAATTTGTTTTCGTATCGTACAATTGGGAATTTCGGAGTCGGTTCGCCGCACATGGCAGCGCCAAAGCCACGCACCAGTCGCTCCAAGTCTCTCAGGGATGCTCCTGATTCGGAGAAGATGGACGGTGCCTATAGCTGGGACGCCCTCGAATGGACCAAGATTGAGGTTTCATCTCGGTTTCTTGATTTTCCTTTTACTCTCACCGCTCCCAATCACACTGGTTTCTTTCTCTGTTCTTGCAGCACGTTTCGCGGTCTGTTTCGCGTGTGAAATTGGATTGCTTGCTTGAAGCGGAGGAAGTCATTGCTGAGGTTTGTAGTGGTTCTGTTTTCGTTTTGAAATTTAAATTGTGTAATTCCAGCGTTTGCTTTGCCCTTCTTTCCCTCCAATTTCAGCATTGTCCTTATTGATTTTTCGCGCGGTAATTTCTGTTGAATCTTTTATAGTTCTTACCTTTTCTTTACTACTAAATTCATCTTCTATCTTTGAAATGTTACTATAATTGTGCGTATTTTCGATCTATAGATGAGTTGACGACATTGGAAATGATATTGTTGGGTCTGCAGTAATCTGTCGATTGATTAGATATTTACTTGCTCAACATGATATTATAATTGACCATTTTTCGACACACCACTAGAATTAAGACCATCGGTTGCGGTCAGTTCGACTTCTGGGCTGTATAGTTTTGAACAAAATGATTTCTGCCGTGATTCTAGAAAAAAATAGCCGGAAGCAGAATGGTGGTTCATGATTTTTTTAACAAAAATGGATAAAACAATGAAGGCTACTTAATGAAAAACTTATTGATAAAGAAATTGATTATTGGCAATCTTATTTGATGAAACACTGGCTGAGCTGCTCTTTTAAATTATTACCGTTGGGAAGTAATTGTGAAATGGTTTACTTACTATTTGTCTTGTTAAAATCATCAAAAACTTCATTTTGAAGAGGTCTAGAAGCCATACTTTATCCAACAATACCTTGTGAACCTCATGACTGTTTCGGAGAGTCAATAGTTATTTGTTTAGCATCTGGAGTTCATGTACCTACCTAGCAAACATTATTCTTTCACTTCCAAATTTTAGTCCATTTGCACACCCAGTATCTTTTATTGCTTCCTTCATTGGACGTTATGGAAGGTTCACTATTTTTGTGGAATTGATGGTCAATGAAGAAAAATTGCACGAGCCAATTTTATTATTTGATAGGAAACAAAGGCTTGCATTAAAAAGGAAAACACCATACAAAAGAGGGTATAAGCTATCCACCTACTTGAGGCCAAGGGAGCCCCCCAAACATGAGCCCAACTGGCATGATGAAAATAGAAATAAAAATTGTTGCATATGTTAAAAATGGCAGTCCAAGAGGAATCCATAAAAGAAATCATCTACAGCACAAGCCAATTATTGGATCATAGTGTTCAAGAATTGAAGAGAATCTGCCACTCTGCATGTCTACTTGAGAATGCATTGCATCAGTTTAGTTTTGTAATGTTGTGGATGACTGAAGGTCTTAGTTTTGTAATGTTGTGGATGGACATCACAAGTATAGTACGTTAGGGAGGCATCTTTGATATTGTTTTTCTGTTTTGTGGGCATTATTAATCATTTGGAGAGACATTGCGTTTATAGTAAGTTAGGGAGGCATCTTTGATACTGTTTTTATTTATTTATGGGCATTATTTATCTTTTGAGTTTTACCCCAGGGCTATGGTGTTGTTCTTGTGAATACCGATGAGGCGGGTACCTTGTTTGTAACCAATTTTCGTCTTCTATTTCTGGTAAGTCCTCCAATGGATTAATACTTTTATCTTATTTTGATTTTATAGTCTGTGACTGTAAGCATTAAATTGTTGGCTTTTTTCAGATTGTTTTATGCCTTCTGTTCTTCTCAAGGACATTGTTTTATTTTATGTATCATTACTGTAGTATTATCAGTTAGTGGAAACCTGAACCATTGGGTTGGTCGGCCAGATAGCAGGGAATCGATGATTACTATAATGCATCATATGGGGAAACATCTTTAACTTCAATGTCCTATTTCTGCTCAGGAAAAGTGCAATAATACACGTTTCTGTTTTTGTATATTCCTTATTTTTAGGCTTCTATTCATTGTTTCTGTTTGGTTGCAAGTTGAGCAGGCTGAGATCTTTAAACTAATGAGTCTGTTTTTTGTTAAAAATTTGTTTCAATTATACAAGCGTGCTGCAATGTGGTGGTATCTCTTCACCCTTCTTTCATTTATTTTGACATAAAGATGTCATTATTACTACAAGATCTCTTGTGCTTGATCATTTAAATGAGTAATAACTTTTCTTTATTATTTTTATAGAGTGAAGGAACGATGGATGTTATTGCCCTTGGGACTATACCACTGGCCACAATTGAAAAATTCAACAAAATAGTAAGTTCCTAATTCATATATCTGAAGTCAAGACGTGTTCTAAAGTGTGTTGTTGCCCTTATTTGGCACTATAATGTGTTCTTGGCTAGTCTCTCCTGTAGGGCTAGCAGACAATCATTTGCAATTGCGAGCACTATAGTTTGTTATTCATGATTCTCTTCCATAGGGCGAGCAGACAATTTTTTTCTAGAGGAAAAACAGTTTCGATTTGATTCAAATGCCGATTATTTCAGATTCCATCTGCTCTTCTAGATTAGTTATCTATTCTAGACTAGACTAATCTAGGATGATATAACCATTTTTCAGGAAGATAAGCCAAGCCCCCAATGTAACTTATTGCAGATTCCATTTTCTTTTGTTGGTTTAGGTTGTATTTTGTTATTTGCTTGACAGCCAGCTATTAAATAGCTTATCACCTGAAACATACGTTGTTGCATTTTTTAATTGCACTTCCTGAAGTAGTTGAATATCTCAACGTGTTTTCCTGCTTGTGGCATTTTATCATTTCATTATTATCTAGTTGCCAAATCCCAGTAGTTGTGGTCGCTTATTAAAACCTGTATGACCTGCAAGCTTAGGTGGCCTTTTTTTTTTTTTTGGAAAAAAGATTTCTTTTAGCTTTTCATGTGTTCATAATTTCCTGACATGACTTGATTGCACTTGGCCTGTTATGGTATTTTCTTCTATCCACTTATAAGATTTTGAACTGGGAGTAATGGTATGCTTGTCTTTTTACTGCGAGGTTTTAGGTTGTGAAGATGAATTCTGTCTCTCGCCAATCTGAAAAGTCTCCAGCTCGACGACTTCTTCAGGTCATTGGTACGCTTTGTTATATAATCTTATTTGTTGATGCATAGTCTTTACATGAATGATTTATATTAGCAGGAAATCAACAAAATTTGAGTTCTGTAAGAGTAGATGAAACATTTTTGTTCTCAAAAAATAAATTCGATAGGTGTTAGTGAGGTGTCTTGGTCTGTACAGCATTGTGGGTAACATGGTTTAAGGGATGTGCTGCCACATTGCAAATTTTGTTCATTAGCCGATCTTATGTGATATTTATTTTATTAGGTTTATTTGGAATGATGAAATATAACTGAAGAAACGGTGGCTTCATATATTGCTTGTAGTTTAGGATCTTTTTTCCCTTTTATTTACTTAGGGTAAAATATACTTTTGGTTTGTGAAGTTCGGACTCGGTTTCTCTATTTTTGGTCCTTGATATTTGAATTAGTTTCTATTTGTTCCTTGAGTTTTAAAACCCATCACCTTTTTTCGGTTAAGATTTGAATTTAGTTTCTATTTAGTCCTTGAAGTTTGTTTCAAAAGTGACATGTATGGTCCCTTAGGTGTGAATTTAGTTTTTAATTGGTTCTTGCGGTTTGAATTTGGTTTCTAAACGATCCTTGAGTTGAGTTTTGACCATTATTTGAACTAACAAAATGATCATGTGGCAGTTAATATGTTGACTAAATGTGTATTTTTAAAAAATTATTTGGCAAATTTTATTATTCTTTATATTTTTACCAAGTGGCGTTTCTCTCTCTTCCCTTTCCTCTATCTCCTTTCTCTTCTTCCCCTCTTTTGATGGTGATGATAGATTAATGAAGAGTGAGCACAATTAAGAGAGAGTTGTTGTACGAACATAATGGTCCATTATTGAAAATTTTTGAGTTGCGTTCCTTCAACTTCAAGTTAGAACCACGAATTAACCCAAGAAAAAGGATTGAGTTTATATGGAAAAAACCCTAACAGAGCCTGTCAAGTCAAATCAAAATCGATCCTGTTCCATTTCTAATACCTTGGCAAATTTGAAGAAATTAAAACTTAAACAGAGTAGTAGGAACGATAAATTTTCAAGTAATACAAAAACGTGACGATGGAATGGATTACACTGTTTTTTTAGAAAATTTTCTCGAAAGTTCCAACTTTCCTTCATCGAATAAGCAGCAAGATGAAAATTCAGCTGAACAAAGAAAAAAAGAAGAAGAAAGTGCTCAAAGATCAAGCAGTTTTCGATGCCCAATTCTATGCGGTTTGAGGGACTATGAGCGGGAAGGGAGGCTGACAACTGTGGCTGAGATTGGGCAGTGATGCAAAGGAGAAGAAGCCCCTCCCGGCAATGAGTATTTGCTACAGATCTGGACGAAATTGCGAAGTAGGTTGGCGCGAAGGCTGGCGGTGGAGGGGCAGTGGTGGGCCTCTGCCAGAAGAGGAGAGGAGAAGAAGAGGAAGGAGAGAGGAAGGGGAGGAGGAGAAAGAGGAAAGGGAAGAGAGAGAAATGCCACTTGCAAAAAAAAAAAATAAATAAATTGCCAACTCATTTAAAAAATACAAATAAATTATCAAGCCTAGTCGCGAATCATTATTCTATTAGGTCAGCTAATGGTTAACTCAACTCAAGAATCAATTAGAAATCAAATTCAAACCTCAAGTACCAATTAAAATTTAAATTCAAATTTTAGGCCCAAATGTGTCACTTTTGAAATTTTAAGGACGAAATAGATACTAAATCCAAATCTAAGGATCCAAAAGTGATGGTTTGAAAAACTCAAAAGGACCAAATAGAAATCAAGTTCAAACATCAGAGATAAAAAGTGTACTTTACCCATTTATTTATTTGATCGACTCTACTTATTTATTTGATTGACTCTACGTATGTAGCACAGTAGCTGAATACAGTAATTAAGGTCCTATTCCTTTGTGTATTGCAGGAAAAGACATGAGAATTATTGTCTTTGGTTTTCGTCCAAGAACAAAACAGGTCTGTACTTTTATAGACCCTTCTTGTGAATTATATCTTAGGCTTTAGGCTTATAAAACCCAATCTTCATGGTTAATTTTGTTCCCAGTAGTAATCTCCTGCAGACGTTAGTGATTTGTTTGAGATTTCCCATATAGGCCCTCTAATTTCATTGTAAAAGGTTCCATTTGATTTCTACCAATATATTAGATCTAGGAAAGCAATAGACCTTTGTGTTAAGCGGGGAAAGGTTACAAAGTTTCCAGACATCGAGAGCTCTGGTCTTTCTCTCCAAAAAAAAAAAAAAAAAAAAAAAAGCTGCAATAACCATGATAAGAGAATATCAAAGACCATATCAGTGTTCTGTCGGATTCTCTTTTGATAATTGAAGAGCCATTTTGTGATTTCTTTCGTTCTTTGTTAAGTCTTTATTGGAACTCCTGATCCACCATTATGATTATTTTTTTTCCATGTTGTCTTTATGAATCTTTAACTAATTTAAAAACCAATTGCTTTAGAAGTTTCCTTTAACTTTATCATAAATTATGACAATGCTGTAGTAATTATTTGCAAATATATAATTTATTTGCATATTTTTATTTAACATGGAAGAAAATTCCAATGTATTGCATATTGACTTTTACATCACTTGAGATCTTGTGTGGGTATTGCAATTCACAGAGGCGTAAAGTATATGATGGATTATTGAGTTGTATGAAGCCTGCAAGAATATGGGATCTATATGCATTCAAGTCCGGGCCATTCAAGTACAGTAATACAGACCCAAAAGTTCGCTTGCTAAATGAGTATTTTCGACTTCTTGGAAAGAGCTCCCTCTGGGCATCAATGAGTATGATTGAAGATGGATCATTTACATTGTCCAATGAGTTGTGGAGAATAACTAACATCAATTCCAGTTATGCTCTGTGTCAGAGTTATCCATTTGCATTGGTTGTACCAAAGCACATTAGGTATTGTTTTTTGATCCAAGATTTTCCGGCACTCATTTTTTTGTTTCTTTTGAGATATTTTGAAACAAGTTTGTTTCTTTTAAAACTTCTAGAAATAGAAAAAGCTTCCTTTCTGTTTTTTGATTTCTTTTGAGAGTTCGTTTAATCTCTTAAAGAAGTTTATTTTTTGGTGATTGTTTTTAGTCATTGATGCAACTAATAAATAATAATGTGGTTCTTCTACTGCTAGTGATGAAGAAATGTTGCAGGCTTCTACCTTCCGGGCTAGATGCCGTTTGCCTGTTGTTTCGTGGTGCAATCCTGGTATGCTATACATCTAAGATTTCTTAATCACTATTCTTGTCCAGACTCATATTTCTATGCTGATGAAAACTTAGGTACTGGAGCTGTTCTTGCACGTTCATCTCAACCTTTAGTTGGTCTTATGATGAATATGAGAAGGTAATATCATCTGTTCTAATGATCTCAAGGAAATCCTTCGGGAATGTGGAGTGGCAGGAAGCTTAAAATCTTTGAAAGTAGGACTAAGAGGGTGAGGAAGAGGCGTGGGATTTAGTTCTTAGTGCATGCTCTACCCTGATTTTAGTCACTATAATGTTGTCTGCATTTCAATTTTCATCTACTTGGGGTCCTTTTCTGTATTTCTTTCCTTAGCTTGTCTAGTGGATTGCTCATCCTGCTCCTTTTATATTCATCTTTTTTTCTTTCCCAAAAAATGAATATGAGAAGGTAATGTCCTGCATCCAGTCACTTCCTGTTAATAGATTAAATTGTTACTGACAGTTATTTGGCTGCTGGAGTCAAAACGAAGGGCACCATTTCATTAATATAAAAACTTATTATACTGGGCATTTGCATTTGTCTGTAGGTACTAGGAAACTAGACTTTCTGCGTTACTAGGAATCTAGAGAATTTCGTATAATGTTGGTGCATATATTTAGGTATGCATTGATAGGACATAAGGAAATTAAGTTGATGCACTTTTATGCATATTGCAGTAATACTGATGAAAAGCTTGTTGCTGGACTTTGTTCCCATCTCGCTGGTGCTCATGGGTCACCTCGTAGGTGAGTGTATCAATACTATTTCCATGGCTAGCTACTATTTTTATTTAAAATTGTCCTTTCAATTTGTGGTCTGAACTTTGTGAGGCATTACAGTGCGCTAAACTCCAGCATAGCGAGAGAAAGCAATTTGATTAAATTTCTTTTCCTACTTGCATTAGCTAGCCTGTGAAAGACCAAAGTTTAGCAATGCTCTCATGAATAGTTGAATCCAAATTTTTGTCTCCAACATGTGTCCTCATTGAGTAACGATTGTTGTTCCAACTCTCCTCTCAAGGCATCTTCATTTTTCGGGGCTTCATTTATGCCTCCTCTTGCGATTATCTTGAGATACCAAAATACATTCACTTTCCTCTTTCAAATTAGATCTCATGAATATTAACCTTTTGGCATCGCGTAAAATAAGGTTGTTTGCTCTGTTTGGCTGAACTAGGTCGGTCTTTGGGTTGCTATGGATTTTTTGGTGCAATTGTTGCATAGTCACTCATTCAAATGCAAGGTCAAATTTATGTCGTGTACAGTGATTAAAGCTATTCTGTGGTCAGCTTTTGGTTGGAGGGAAATCACAGTCATCCTAAAAATAGTTTAGATAATGAGAATTTTAGATGATTAGATTTTTAGCTCTATTGGTGTGGACAATTTTAGAGAACGAGAACTTTTAGAGATTAGTAGAATTTTAGCTCTCTTGGTGCATTTTCCTTCTCGCAATTGTGACGTCACCTTTTTGTTTTATTTTTAACCAACACACACCAATTGGAGTGTCTGTCAGTGTCAGTAGACTCCTTAGGTCCTAGTACTAGTTTATGTTACCCCTATACTCTCTTTTGCATCCTCATGTGTGATGTAATATGTTATTTCTTCTCTCATAGAAACAAGATATACAAGAAGGATGGAGAAGAATAAAGTAGTATGCCCTGTCCTTAGGCTTTTGCATCAGAAGTTTTATTTGTATGGCTACAAATTTTTATTGGTAAATTTTATTATCAGGGTTTTTTCCCCTTTTCTAATGCATTCATTTGTTTTCACGTTGAAATGTTAGAAGTTTCGTATGAGGGTGCATCTTTTGTTAATATGGGGCCGCAATTTTATCTTTAAGAGTTTCTTTTTGTTAATTTTATTTGCTAGATTGATTTTTTTTTTTGGTTGTATATAATCAAAAGAGGACGTAAAAAAAAAAGGAGATAAGGTTATTTGCTAGATTAGATCCTCATTAAAAAAAAATTAATTTACTAATTCTATTGGTTGGTGAAGTTTGTTGGTTTTATTATTATTTTTTTGTGTACTTGATAAGAAGCAGTTTGTTGAAGGAAAAATATGTACAGAAATGAAGGGGTAAAGATGAGATGTCCCCCTTACTCTGAACACCAAGAGGGTGTTGTTGAATTCTATTTTTTCTTGTTATTACTTATTTACTACAATGCATCAAGTTTAGGAAAGTATGATTTTCCATTATTCATTCTAACTTAGATTTAGTGCTCTTTTATTTATTTAATATTATTATTAGTTTTTTCATGTTGTTACTCTTGGAGAAAAATATATTTACTTTTTAAAATGTTGTTTTAGGAAGCTTTATATAGCTGATGCAAGGCCTAGAAAAAATGCTTTAGCAAACGGAGCTATGGGAGGTGGCTCAGAATCATCATCAAATTATTTCCAATCTGAGGTTAGGCTGAGCCTCTGAGGTTGTATTTGTTCTTTCTTTACAATTCGATTGTAGGATGCTTGACTAACATCATATTGTTTTCATTGTCCTCCACAGATAGTTTTTTTTGGGATTGACAACATTCATGCAATGAGAGAAAGTCTTACGCGGCTCAGAGAGTACTTGGATACCCATGGTGCTAAATCATCCGATGGAATGTCCTCATATTTGGTGAGTATTTTTATGCCTAGTATATCTATATCTAGGCCCTTTGTATTT
>NW_019104493.1:919694-935471 GCF_001995035.1 Momordica charantia
ATACTGCCATTAATCTAATTCTTCACCTAACCTTTCATTGGTTCATCTTGGTAATTCTTTTTAGCAGTGTCTTTATTGACTTGGCTAAGTTCTAACTCTGTAGGACATAATAGCTCGGTTTGGAAAACAAGAAGGAATGCCAAGAGAGTTCTTCACTGATTTTGTTAGGGTAGCTCAGGATGAAGGTAGGCATTTTACACTTCTGGCTGCACGACTCAAGGAACTGGGCTCTTTCTATGGAGCACTCCCCGCTCATGATGGCCTTTGGGATTCTGCTACTGCTACTTCCAAGGATTTATTAGCACGCCTAGCAATTGAGCATTGCGTCCACGAGGTGCGTGCTTGTTTCTTTTCTTTTCTTTTCTTTTTTGAGGAAGGTGTGTGCTGAGTTTAGGGTAGCATATACTAATGATGAGAATGTAGATCAAGTAAAATTTTCTAGTTAACAATTTTTCTACATCAATGAACCTATAAGATAAGGTGATAGAATTAAGGTTTCATTTCTATTTTGGTCTTTATACTTTTAAATGTGCTGTTTTGGTCCTTTTTTTTCCGTAATTTAATTTTTCCATTTAGTTTAACAGGAATATTAAGTTCTCTTTTTCAAATTTGACACTAGGCTGATGAATATATGTATTTAAAGCAGCCTACAAGATTTCTATTAAATGCAGATAGAAATCTAGCACTCGTGGACTAATATACATCTTTGTATAAAATTGGATCAAAACAACTATAATAAAATAAATCTAGAATTAACTTGTTCATTTTTTATTATTATTATTTTTTTTGAAGTATGGAAAGTGCTTAATAGTACTTCATAAGGCATCTAGAAGAAACACTAAAAAAAAAATACGATGAAAGAAAAGAAGTGTTACTAAGGAAACATCTCATTTAAAATACTCCGAATGCCAAAATTTTGATGCCCATATTTTGATTGACAATCATTCCTGAATACTTTGGATAAGCAGGCTAGAGGGCTGGACGTGCTTCCCACAACCATCTGTCGATTCCGCAACGGAGGTGACGATGAGACTGCAGATTTGTTGGAGAAAGTAGTGTACCCAGAAGAAGTAACCCATTGTGGTGCTGGAGTAAAATGGTTTAAATATCTCTGCGAGAGGTCTGGAAAACTGATGCTGGATGAAGAAGATGAGGCCAATGCAGTGAAAATGGAGGACGAAGACATCATTAACAAGTTTCATGAAATTGTGAGAAACTACTTCAGGGGTCCACTGAAGCCACCATTCAATGAAGCCGCAAGAAAAGCCGCCGGCTTTGGCCCTCGATGGTACGAACCACTTGCTCTCAAAACAGACTCACAATAATGGAAGCAACTTTAACTTCTTTTTTCTTCTTTTTTTCAAACTATTCTTTCTCCAGAACTATATAATTTCGTACTTCTATATAGAGAGAAGGGGTCAGAAATCATTTGTGTTAAAAGATGATGATTTCTTGATACTTTATTTTTTTTATTTTTTTGTTAGAATATAGCATTAGAATTGTTGAAAATTCGAACTTTTAGTGTCTCATTTTGGGATATCGATGAATGCTACCTACTTTAAATGCCCTCCACTCACTTTTTCTGGAATGATTTCTTTAACAAAAATTTAAGGTCTCAACCATGTTCTATTACTGCTATTTTATTTTATTAGAATATAATATTACAATAGTGGAATATTCTAGCTTTTTTTTTTTAAATACACATGGAGAGGTAAAGATTCAAATTCACGACCTTTTGTCGAGTTTAACTAAGTTCAAATTGACATGAAGTTTACCCGAAAAAAATATCTAAGAAAGAAAAAACATTTAAGAAAGAATGAAGCGTTGGGTTCTAATGATACATTAATAAGAAAACACTTACTAACCTTTTAGGTCGAGGTTCAAGTTTCCATCTTACGGTATCATTTACGCTCCATCGGCATCCTTGGTCGAGGTTGAGAATGGGAAAGAGAGATTGATATGGCAATCAAATGGCCAATTTCTTTTATTACCACAAATAGGATGGAGTGATCAAAATGATTCAAAATTTTGTTTGAAGAAAAAGCAATTATTGAAAAAAAAATGACAGGACTCATGCTTTTATACACCATTATTCCTAGGTTGCTTTGTAATGGCACCTTAAAGTTTGGTTCTCTTGAAAACTTTTTGCTGTTGGAAAGAGGCAACAGCTGCATATGAATTGTTCAATCCCAAAATCAAAGGGATACTTTCACATTTTCCGGAATAAAAATAAGGTTTCGAAATCTCGATCACATTACAGTAGCAGTCTCTGGATATTGCTGAAGTTTGCTTGTAATGCTGAGAAGAATTCACCTGCAGAAGGAGCATGTTCAGTAGTTGCCATCAATAACACACTAATTACTCGTTTTTCGTATATAAAGCACTTGAACCAAACTGAACTTAACGACAACCTGCTTCTGTTAACTATGGTAGCAAAGTAAGGGTTTTGCTTATCAAAAGACCACATGAAAAATATTTATCAATTGCCATCAGACTTCATTATTTTGAATCTGCAAACCCGACGAAGATTCACGAAGAACAAGCTATATCCAAGGATGGAAATCATACTAATTTTGGGAATCTCTCCCAGACCCAATAAGAATAAGAAATTTGAGAAGATTCATATCCATCAGGCGTGATATGACAAGAAACAAGAAAATGAAAAGCTTGAAAAAACCACAACAGTTTTCGTACCTCCGACTTTTCCATCAAAAACACGATGATCGGCAGACAATGTCAAATTCATTTTGTTGACGACAACAGGTCTCTCAGTTCCTGGATAAAGGTAAAACCAAAGTTATTTGACTTGTTGTTAGAAGCATCAAGATTTTAAGGTTCAAAAAGTACTGTACCATCATTTCCAGTTACTGGCTCAACAACTTTGTTGCCTCTACCTACAGCAAGAATTCCAGCCTGAAAGACATGAAAATGTAATTACAAGGACATACAGAATGCTCTGCTATTACCAAAGTGTATTAGCCATGTGATATTATTCTCCGAACTAGACCTAATCTAATGCCTGAAAGAAATGGCAGAAACCGATGCTGAAGACTTTTCTTCGGCCAGCCATCCCCCAAGTAACGTAGAAAAGTTTGTGCACATACAGAACGAGAATCACAAATACTAAAATAGAAAAGAACATTTGAAGCTGCCGTTACTAAATCATCATGAATCCAAAGAAAACTACATGCAGAGGTCAAAAAGACATCGACTCCAGAGAGAGAGGATGAATAGAGGAGAACCTGCGGAGGGTTTATTATAGCACAAAAATGATCCACTGGGAACATTCCTAGATTTGAAATGCTGCAGAAAAGTCGTCAATGTAAGTTAGTAATTGATGCTCAACAAAATCCTTAAGCAACAGTGTATGGGTAATTAATAGATGAATCAATTTAACATCATCATGCTATAATTATAGTTTGGCACAATACATATATATTCCTCAGTATTAGATATTGACAATTTAACATCATCATGATACATTCAGTAAATTTGATTCTGATAATATGTACACAATCACCTGAAACTGCCTCCTTGGAATTCATCTGGTTTGAGCTTCCCTGCACGGGCCTTCTCAGCTAACTCCTTGACCTAATCAGATGCATAATAACTGAGAATTAATTAGAAGGCACAAGTACATGTAATTTTACTCGATACGCAGTTTGAAAGTATATATAACAATTAAACAGAATCTAGTTTTGTTGACAGGTATTGGGTGGAAGATTTGAGTCCAGCTGAAAACTTTAAAGGAACTGTTTAAAGCTTCACACTGAAAACTTGAAATGATCGTATGGAGAAACGTATCATAACAATTTATGAGCATGCCTCCAAAGATTCACCATATCATAAATAGTAAAATTCAAGCTCAATGAGGAAGAAATTAAAGAAGTGAACATCTTCAAGTGCTCAAATAAAGATAGTACCTCCGAAGAAATCATTGATACAGTCTTCTGATCAGCATTCCTCACGATTGGAGTCATTAAACCCTACATCAATTTAAATATGTAGTCATTTGCCTGTCTACCGATCTTAAATAACTAATTTTGGAAAAGATATATGCACCTTCTCAGTAGCAACTGCAATTGATATGTCAATAGAGTCGCAAAAAACAACTTCCCCCTTCTCATTGTCCCAATAAGCTGTAATGTGACGAACATTTCAGTTTTGAACAGTTCTATAGTTTCAGGACGGAAACCAATTGCAAAAGCACGCACAATCAACAAAAACTTTTTAAACAGGGATTGATCGCACAATTAGAAATAAAGTAAAATTATACTCTCACAGTCAAGTCTACTGCCAATTGAAAAGAAAATTTTACCACCAATAACATTTTACAAAAATGTGTTTTATTTACCATTTGCTCCAGGCACGTTTCTTAGAGCAACTGCTACGGCTTTGATGACAATATCATTCACGGAAACTTTGACATCATGCTTCTCTGTAGAATTACAAATAATGTAAAGTGGAAAAATGTTGCCAAAAAAGTAAGCCGAAGAAACCAATTAAACCAAGTCATAGTTTATAATCCAAACCTTTAAGATCTTTTCTAAATGAAAGAAGAGGATCCAATATAACATCTGATAAGAAGGGTCAAGAATGTTAGAAGTGGATGAACTGAATTCTAAATATGTAGGTATAGTGCGAAAGTCAAAGCACCTGTGGACAAATATAGATGTGGTGTATTTTGTTTCGACTCCAATAATCTTTTAGCAATCACCTGCAAAACCCATGTTGTATTTACAACGTTGTTAGATATTATAGCAACTTTTAAGCCAAAAGCAGGAGAGGGAAAGGGAGGAAGGAATAATGACGTGTTTTTACTCCTAGTTCAACAGATTACTTCATACAAGGATCAATTAGTCCTATCTTTCTTTCTTCTTTTTTCTTCTTTTTTATTGCTGTTGTTGTCAGTTATACTGTACAACTAGAAATCCTCTCTGGCCTGTTGAACCTTAGTAGGGTCAATCCTACATATCACTAAAATTGAATTCTGTAATTCTGGTAATTATTGAACCCAAGGACCATTTGATGGTGGCCAGGAAGGATTTTAAACCCATGATCAATTGATTAAATTATGTTTATCACAGTGAACAAGGTAATCACTGGATGCAGTTAAACACAGCTTAGTTCACAAGTCAACTGTATCTCATTCTTTAGTGATATTCATAATCATGAGAATTATAGCCTCATGCACACAAGTCCATAACGCTCGTGTACAGCTTGCAACCAAAGAATGTACACTGAGCTGATACACAATACTACTTCAGTTCGCACTTTCAGCGTATTTCCTATAAACTATAATGCACCTCACCTCTTGAGATACATTGGAAGAAATTTTTTGTGTCCTCATTGTAAGCAAGCAGAAGGTATTTTTAGCTTTTGCAACTACAAAATTTCTGATAATGAAGATGGGTGGAAGTGCGAGAGAAGAAAAACACCCTCCCAATGAAAGGAAACCTTTAGATTACAAAGACACACTTCAGTAGGTATTAATTAATGGGGAGGAGTAATTGAAAATATATTTAGGCAAAGAACTCCGTAAAGAAGGTGAGAAGTATTGAAACACCCAGATGCTGTAGATATTCCTCTTGATCTCGTTGAATTTATTCAAAATTGCAAACAATCATTACAAAGCACCGCAAGAAGTTATTGTTTTTTTATTTTGAAAAACCAATTTTCTGTTGGTCGCAGTACTAAATGCTAATCCTGTAGAAAATCAGTCCTGGTACCAAAGAATAAACATGTTACAAAAGGAAATATGAAAGCGTGTACCTTGCGAATTTGACTATTAGGTAAATCTTCAAAAGGATCAGATTGCTTTATTGGAGATTTTGATTCCGATGAGGCTGTGGAAGAAGCCTGTGCACGGACGCCAGGTGAGCTTTTCTCTTTGGACAAAGAAGACAAGCCTTTCCCTGATTTAATGGCAGCCAGAACATCCCCTTTCAACAGTGTGCCATGAGACCCTGATGCCTTCAATGATGATGCATCCAGACCATGTTCCGCAATTAGCAACTTAGCAGCAGGGCTTATTCTTGCAACACTACCTCCTTTTGATGTTCCAACGTCCTTTCTAGTAGTACTGTGGGTAGCTTTGTCCTCTTTAATCCCCACACTACTACTAACAGCATTTTTTACAGATTCAATATCTGCAGGATCTTCAACCTTGCCAAACAGACAACTTAACATTACATATCGAGTCAGCAAGAAAAGAGCTGTCCACAATAATAAGAACTTGCAAAGAATTTCTCATACATTAAATATTTTTTTTTTTTTTTGTGTTAAGAAACAGAGAATTTCATTATCAAACTCATACATCAAATATGTTAAAGTTAAAACATTGTGAATAACACTACACCAATCACCAGATACCAGTATAATTTGATTGCATTGGATATAATTTCATCCTCAAGAAACAGCAAAAGAAAGTTATACATAACAGGCATTTTAACACTTACTGTAACTGCAATCGGTTTTCCAACTGCCACGTCCTTTGAGCCTTCAGGTGCTAGTTTCTTGGCCAAATACCTACAAGTTATGTTCCACGAAAATAAATGAGAAGTTTTATGGTAGAAGGAAAAACCCCTCTTATTCTTAACGAGAAAACTATGTAATAGTTCTAACCTTAACTAACAGATAAGAAATAGTTACTACAAAATACGAAATAATCGCTGAATAAAACGAGAAGGCAAACCTATAATTTGGGGGAGTAATTTCCAACTTTCTACTTTTACGTGGTGTAGGCCATCTGGCCACGTAACTTAAAAGATATGTTCACTCCACTTCTTACTGGCCACTTGTTCGTATGTGGAGTGATGGTTTTCTTTCCAACATGATCTTACTAAGGGTCGAGGATTCTGGTTAGAAAGGAAATTATAAATTCCTAGTTATCTGCATAGTTCTAGATTTGATATGTTTTAGCTTTTTGATAGAGTTCTCGTGGCAAGAGTTTTTGTAACTGTTCCAAAATTTCTTTTAATACTTTCTAGAAATCCTTTTTTTGGGGGGGGCTATGAGGATGTTTTATCTGACCCTTTGTCCTCTCGTGCATGGTTCCTCTTTACAATGGATCATTTCTTATTAAATAAAAAGAAAAAAGTAAGTTGTCCAGTGAAATAAAACCCTGAAGAAACGATACTCCTTTGGAAACAACTAGCTTTCCAACAGCAATGTAATCCTGTAGTGCTTTGGTTCAATAGCTTGTTTCTCTCTGAAGAATATTTCATTATTGTTTTGTTATATTTACAAATTCCTTGGTACACCCATAAAGCATTCATTAGGTTCAAAACTGAGCCTACTTTCTACTAATGCATGTAGATTGGCACATTAGGCTTTAACTTCATCATCGTCGGGTTGAATTAAGGGCCTCAACCATACACATGATTATAATCAGCATCACTTAAAAGAAGAAAAGAGGAGAGAATATAGTACTAAAGTACAGTTAAATGATTATAGAACAGCAATAGGCAGAATGAACTGAGCATTAATTTCTACTAATGTGTGTGGGTTAGGTCAATAAGCTTTAACTTTATCATTTCTGGGTGCTGGGTTGAATTAAGTTCCATCAGCCATCATACCCAGTTTCTTTTTCTTAATCATAATCAACAACATAGCTTAAAAGATAAGAAAAGAGTGGAGAAAATAGCACTAAAAAAAAGCTAAAAGATTATATAACGGCAATAGGGGTCAACTGAATTGTTATTAGTTACTTATATTAAGTTACAGAGTTTATCAAATGAAATGTAGGATTTCCAGCATAGAGAAAAATGAAGGAAAGTATGGGGATAACATATCTCAATAGTACGTAATAAATTCCAAGGTACCTAATTTAATCATGTTTACTTGAAAAAGCATATGCTGTCGAAAACTACAAACTATACGAGAAATTTTTATATACGAAAACAGCCAACATGTGCACGAGCTTAAAAGAGAAAATAGGTGAATCTAGAATATGAAGTGATACATTACCCTTCTTCAAGACTTTCAAATTCAAGGGTGGCCTTGTCTGTCTCTATCTCGCATATTACATCACCCACCTCGATCTGATAGATAATTAAGGCAATAAAGTAATCTCAAAATTCACACATCAAATAGAAGTTTCATCAACCTTCCTTTTTGAAAGAAAATTTCAAGAGAAACACATTACAAACCTTGTCTCCCTCTTTCTTTCTCCAATTAGCAATGTTACCTTGGTTCTGAAAGGAACATGGGACCAGCAATCTCAAATTTCAACAGGAGGAAGGAAAAGGAAAAATAAGTCGTTAACCTTAGCAGAGATATAAAATTGATTTATTACCATAGTTGGAGATAAAGCTGGCATCCCAAGTATAATATGAGGGGGAAGTTTCGATGGGTTTATCTCCACAGAACTTGCTTGTGCCCCATCCTCATTTTTGTCCTCTTGACCCCCTACCGTATCATCTTTAATAACAGATGCACCTGATACATCATCGGCAGAGACCCTATGGATATCATCTGGATCCTCAACCTTGATAATGCAATTGGTTAGCCCTAATTAACTTACTGCATAATTGATTAATACTTAAAATAAAATACTTCAAATTTTAAGTGCTTGAATTTGCCATGAAACAGTAGCCAATACAGAAGGACCGAGTGTAGAAGTATACTGTTGTTCCACATACCAAAAGGTAATCACAACGACAGGTACATGAAAAGAAACAGGAGAAAGAGCACAATTTTCATTTATTCCATTCCGACAATTATTCGAAGTATTTGAAAGAAATAACCAACAGGATATTTGAAGACAGTCATGATGATCTGATTTATATTGGTCTAAATTGTCCTTTCTGTCTTCTCTATGAACCTTGATTACCAAGCTGTTCAAAAACATCTCTTCATTTCTTATCTTGCTAGCTGGATATCTGGTCGGGGATGTTTAAATGTTGCTTTTCTGCAGTGCAAATTCAGTCTCCTCTGACAATTTTTTTCCATTAACATTTTGCTTTTGACAAATTGAAAGTACCAGAAGATGGTAGGCTATTGAACCCTTAAGTATGTAATGTCTAACAACTAGTTGGCACAGCAGAGAACAATCACCGTTTATAAGAAAGACAAAATTAAAGAAACTAAGAAAAAACTTTCATTCCTCCTATTAGATACAAACTAATAATAATAATAATAACTTTTGTCCTTCATGCAAAAAAATTATTTAACTTCACCCATTTGCTAGAACTAAAATCAAAACAATAAAAATGGAAAAGGAATTCAGCTTCAAATAAAAATGGTAACAGGTATAAGAATAAAAATACTTCGGAACAAATGCAGAGCAAGACCCCACACCAGCCCCTAAAAATAAATTTAAAAAAATATAAAAGAAAACCACTAACAGCTCCAAACTACATACATACTGATCTTCTTTAGAAGTACCAGTTCTAAGTATTTCACATTGCATAAGAGGGAATGCCTCCGAAATCAGGAGCAGTAGAGGCTGAGAAAGAAACATGGAAGTCATTTCTAGGCCCACGTTCCCCCTACATTTGTATCCTTGTCCTAAAAAGGCGTCTACTTTTTCAAGCAAAATTCTCCACATCATTAACATCAAACCAGTACTTCAAAAGACATGTACCTTTGCAATGGAGCTAAAGGTTCCAAATACACCATTTTATAAAGCATCCAAATTCACAAGAAAGGAGAATTGAAAGCAATAAAAACACAAATCCCTCAGAAGAGATGTATAGCAGTAATGGATAGATTAGTGGTCCATGTTGTTTATCAATTTTCTAGAAAGGATGCACAACTGAGGATGAAGCTAGTAAAAGAACATGAAGTGAGCTCTAAGTTTCACTTCCTCGCGAGTCCATATAATTTGAGTCTTCCAAAATTTTCCAAGGGAATGGCCTTCCAAACAGTTACAGAATGAATACGCAGAGAAAACTTCAAATAAATTTATGGTCCAAACTCTACGATCAAATCTATTGCAGAAAGAGATTACCCCCAGGCCCCCTCAAGATGCAAAGGAAAAGAAAGCATATAGTAGCTCTAATAAAAATATGGACAAATGTTGAATTCTCACAGAAACAATTACCGTGATTGCAATGGGCTGTCCAACTGGTACGTCTTTTGAACCTTCGGGAACCAATATTTTAGCCAAGAATCTGAAAGCCCATAACCAAAAGATATTATGTCTTGAGTATTCAGTCAAATTCAGCTCTACGAATACATTGATGATGAAGTTCGAGATCTAAAATGATGATATAATAATTAATATTACCCCTCCTCGAGACTTTCAAACTCAAGAGTAGCTTTGTCAGTTTCAATTTCACACAGGACATCGCCAACTGCTATCTGTCATGTTAAGAAGATATGTACAGCAACTGGTGTTAACAAAGAGTTTTCACTGTTGAAAGATGAACTTTCACTTTCATCAGTCATCTTTAAATCACACAGTCACCAATAATACAGGTTAATCCATAGAAGGATGTTAAACTGACCTTATCCCCTTCTTTTTTCCTCCATTTGGCAATATTACCTTGATTCTGTGGAAAACAGAAATAATTTGTTAATGAAGGAGAATAATAGTGGGGGTGGGGGAATCAAAAAATAAAAAGTCAGCTACTCATAAGTTCATTTTGGAACCTCTTACCATTGTAGGCGATAATGCTGGCATTTCAAGGACCGCATGTGAAGAATCTGAAGTCATAATCAACTTAGAATCAGAAGATAATCTATTGACACAACTCACAGGATCCAAAATCTTGTTAAAATAACATAAACCAAGATATGTATAATCATGCATTGAGCAGCATTCACACGACCTAAGCATTTTAATTTCTAGGACTTCTACAAACAATTTTAATAATGACCTTGACCCAAGTTCTCAAAGTGATGTTACAAACGTCATAGAAGCAAAAGATCACGTATACAATTTTCCATTTTCCATCGTCCTATCAATCCTCTGAGCTAAATACTAACGGGTTCTGAAGAATTTCAAACTACCAACAATTATGATAGCAAGAAGAAGATTATACCATAACAAAAAATATGCCTCTTATAACATAGACCTTAAGTATTTCTGCGTTGGAAACTAGGATAAATAACACAACAAATAGATGATACCTGTGGATGAGAAAAACCTGATACTAACTGGCTGCTGAAAATGAAACAAGGTTACAGATTAGAGAATAATTCAACTGAACAAGCAAAAATCTTATCCACCTTGAAGGCTAACCTCTAAATGCAATGTTCGACCACAAGCTCCAGTGAAAAGAGAAAAAGACACAGGCCTATCACGTTTATTTTCAGTTGGTGAGTCAAAATGTTGAGAAATAAGGTGAAGTGTAAAAAGATTATGCCAACAACATTGCCTGGTATAATTATCTGGGTTAGTTTCTGGATAAAACAATTACAAACAGTAGGATATGCAAACCTAAAGAGGGGGCCATCACCAGCAACAGAAAACCTTTGTACATTCCAAGTGCTACACCTGCAAGTCCATGCTCACACAATTACGAAGTTCCTACAGAAGAATAGATAAATTTTCATGACAGTAATAGCATCCAATTTTCACAAAAAATCAAAGATTTTGGAGAAAAACTATAAAATAAGTGTCATTTTGATGTCATTTGGTACTCATCAGCCCCTGAATTTTGTAGTCTCAGCAATTAGAAATGATAGAAGCCTCCATTTCTAGATGCACTCAGCATCATAAAAGGTTGTGACGTTTGTTAGTTTTGGAAAATAATTCTTCAACAAGTAAAGATTTACGTCAGGGCATGATTAGGGAAACCAATTCTAGGGTTAGAAGATTTAAGAAAGGTTGTGTTATTTGTAGGCTTTCAAGTTTTTATCTTTACAGTTTTTTATAAATTTGCTATAGTTAACAATTTTCTGATTCTTAGATTCAGACTGGCAGTAGAACCATATTAAGTTTTTCAAAATGTTACAGGACAGTTGCATGTAGAAAATCTGACCATATAAGTTGACCTGTATTTACGTTTCAGAGTTGCACTAGAAGTATTAGGACGCTTAATAGTATTAAGTATTAAGCGTCCAATTAAGGCTTAAACTTCTATCCATGTCTTTGCTCTTCTCTGTCCACTTTTTTTGGACAATAGAAGTACGGGCAAGTAACAAAATTGAAGATGACTTTTTTGTTTTCTTCCATAGTTCCCAGCTCCAAGGACGGCAGAGGGAGTGGGAGAGATTTGATGAGCTAATTTATGAAAATGGTGCGCACTAGACAATGCCGTAGAAGATCTTCAAGATCCTTGCGGTTCTAATCAGCAGCTTGTAGGCCTCAGAACAACGGAAAAATAAACACTTTATTATAGGTCATGAAGAAATATTGAGTGTGTCAGTTACTGGAGCTAAGCAAGCCAATTCAGCATTTAGAACTCTTCCTCAGTCCTTTGCGATTGAACCAAACTGACATTTGACATAACTAGACAACACAAGCACCAGCTCACCAGCTTAAAACATTCAATCAAACGAAATTTCTCACAAAATCAATCATAATATCAAGTTTCGCACAGCTACTATACAGCAAGTCCACACAGAAACAAACAGGTCGCGTAGAAATAGAAAACGACTTCAACCAGGAAGATCGAGCATATACAATAAGAAACTAAAATCAATCAATCAATCACAAAGTCCAAAAGCCGTACCGAGAAATGTATCTGGAGGAGGTAGGTGAAGACGAATAGAAAGCTCGGAGCCGAGCTCGGAGAAGAGAAACCGGATCCCGGAGCCGTTGAAGCGACATATTGATCCTCCTTCAGAGAAAGATTCAGATGCAGAAATCGTGCAATGAAGTTGTAAATATGAAGAGAACAAATTGGGGGACCGCAATGCCGGAGCTCGGAGCACAATCGCCGGACGGCCGGTTGTGAAAAGAACTTCAAATTGAGTTTGATTCTATGAACGGGAAATATAACATAAAGTTTTTTTTGTGTTCTAAATTTGTAATTCTAATTACGAGAATATGTTCAGAAAAATACTGAAGGGGAAAAAGAATTACCTCCTTTTCATCGTGCACGAGGATGTTAGTCTTTTTTTTTGTTTTTGCTTATATGAGAGTGAGGCTAGTTTTTATATATTTATTTATTTAAATACTATTTTGTTGACTCTATTCTCATATTTATTTATTGTTCCCCATATTTTTAAAATATGTATTTTGGTTATTATACATTAAAAAAAAAAAGGTCGTTTTAGTCTATATTTGCGAAATTTTAACACAAATTATATGCATAGCGCAAACTCGTTAACATAAAATCATTGTTGCATTTTGAGAAATATAACGAGTGTAGTATCATGTTGAAATTGTTGTAAAAATTGGTACTTATGTCTAATCAAAAAATCGTTTTTTAACGGTCTAGAGACTACAAAATATATTCTGAAAATACCAGGGATTAAAATGAATTAGAGTTGAGACTATATTTACCAAAATGAACTAAAGTTGGAAATACAGCAACTAAACAGTATTTTAACTTTTTTTAAAATAAAATATAAGAAGTTTAAAAGTTTTTGTTTTTTTTTAATATAAGATATAGGAGATTGTGAATTTATAATTTGTTTTACATATAAAACATTGAAATTAAATTATTTTAGGATTTGTTTGATAATGTTTTTTTTATTGTTTATTTCCGTTCTCTTATATAATGTGAAAAACATCAATATATTTTCCATTTATATTTTTAAGAAACTTTCCAAAATTATATGAAAATTTTGAAAACAACTATTAAGTTTTCAATTTAAACAAAAATAAAACTATTAAAGATTAAATATAACCTAACAAATTATAATATTTATTTTTAAAATTAACTTCCATATAAATTTTTTATTTTTTATTTTTTAAATGTAAAACTTTACAATTTTAAACATGCAATCAAATATCCTTTGTTTATTTTTCCTAAAATGTAATTATATTTTTCTTCTTGGAATGAAATAGAAACGTTACTTATCGATAACGGTAGTTTCTTAAATATCTTTTTAATTTATATTAAAATGTGTCTATAAAATCATATAAAAACACTATTCAAAACTTGGAATATTTATAGGTTTTCTTGTATCTTTTTATTGAAGTAAAAAATAATACATACAACTACTACTTTGAACCTCAATTTTCAAAGGATTTTGTGCCAACTAAATATTGTTTTCATATACCTTTCTAACTCTACGTGTATCATTTATTCGAATCAAATATAGCATGAAATCAAACCAAAACTTGGTAGTTGGGTTCATTTTAATTAATTAATTTCACGTGTGCCTCTACTATTTCCAAATACCCATCATCTGCACCGCATACCTTAAGTTTGGCTTAAATATATAAATTTTCGAATTTTTTTTTTGTCAACTGGGCTGGGTTGGCCAAAATTTGAGTGCCCAGATTTACTACAGCATTCAATCTCCATATCTGGGCCAAAGGCCCAATATTCTCGTATTTGGATCTCCTATGCCTCCTCGTAATCTTGCATCTATTTTCTCCATTTTTGAGAAATTGTCTCGGTCATGTTAGACCTGATGTGTCACAAATGTTCACCCTTTAAAATATTTATAAATCTAGATTTACAGTATTTAAATTAGCAGTTTTGTTACCAAATTACCCTCCATAAATATCATTCTATTACATTTATTAATATATTTTAAATGTATTATTTCATAATGAAAATTGATGGTCATTTAATGCAAATAGAATGATAACATTTTTAATAAATAATTAAATAAATATAGTAACTAACCAATACAGTTATTCTATCTCTAAAGATGGCACCATCCGGTCACTGTATTTTTCAGTCTAAGTAACAATCTCATTTTCAAATATTAGTTATATTACAACAAGAAAATAAATCTCAAACAAAGTTGGGGATCTAATCCTCAATCTATTTTTCTATATTTAGGATTCAGAGACTGTATTCCATGGGGTGTGGGGGCACTGATTGTGTGGGCGGACGTGGCGCAATTCCCAACCAAAACATGTGACCATACTTTTTTTTTTTTAACTTTTTTTTTCCACACTTTCTAGGGGCATATACATTGAGATAAGGGAGGGAACAGGGAGATCAAATAATTCACATGAAATATAAAAAGTTGATGTATAGTAAAATATTCAACTCGTAAACTCATCAACAGAAAAAAGTACTTACTTTTTTTTTTAATTTTTTTTTAATTTTATGTTCGTTGGTGTCCAACTCAACTTACCGATGTCTTTGACTAATCTCATGGAACAACCACTTGATCCTACTATTTTTTACGCCAGAAAATAACTAAGAATTAATTCTTAAGATAAGTAGGTGATCATCGTAGAATTTGAACCTATTAATTTTAGTAAAATCAGATTTATTAAAGTTTGTAAATTTGAACCTACTTAACACTAATAAACTTCTTCATAGATCATAGATTCAAATTAAAAAACAAGTTCATAAAAATTTTATAACTACGCTCCATTAATAATCCATTCATTTTTAATTTTATGATTTAAAAAATAATGCTGGTTTAGTAGCAATTTGTTTAATATGTTTCCATCTTTCTTTAAAACTACTTCAAAAACAAAAGTAAGTTCTTGTGATCTATTTTTTCAAAATTTTTAAAATTTGACTCAGAGTTGAAAACAATTTAAAAAAGTAAATGCAAAATAAAGAAATACATAGGTTAAAATATTAATTGCTTACGGATTTAATTTTCCTAAACAAGAAAACCAAAAACGGGACCTAAATTTTTAGATTAATTTTTCATCTATTTAAACACAAAGACAAGTTTTTAAAAATGGTTTAAAAAAAAAAGATTGGACCCAAAAAAAAAAAAAGAAAAATCAAATAAGCA
>NW_019104493.1:938827-986066 GCF_001995035.1 Momordica charantia
ATAATAATTATGTAAAAAAAAATATATATATATATATATATATATTAATATATAATAACTAATAACGACATTGGCGTTGATTGCGGCGGTGTAACGGATATTGGTTCGATTTGCGGCAATCAATTATTTCTCCGCGTCATTTTGGATATTTTCATCTGCAAGCTTACCAGGCCACAAAAATTTTAATTGTCTTTAAAAATAAAAACCATATTAAATTATTTTTAATATATTAGTTAGTTTAGCTCCTTCATATTAGGACCTTTTTTCTTTTAGTATTGTTAATTTTGAATTTATTCAAATATAATATTTTAAGATTTAGGACATTATAGAGACTTGAATTCATGCCCTCTTTATTAAATAACAACTATCTAACTACTCTATTAATTTAGATATATTGGTTAAAAAAATAGTGTATATCATCTCTTAAAGAAACGACCATGTTAGGTAGCGGCATGTCGACCTGTTGTCGATTTTTTTAAAAATATATATTTTAATTAGATTTGACGTCATGTTTAGAGATACGTCTTTTGTGACGAATAAGTTTTTTGGAACATTATTCTATAATAAATTTGTAGATAAATCAACGATATATATATTTTTTTTAATCTTTTCATATTAAATGATTCTTTTTTTTCTCTCTCTCTCTGGTAGGATCAAATAAGTGAGTATTGACTATATTTTTTATGTCAGACGCTGAGGTGTTCAACACTGACCGTTAATTTTCCTTTATTCCCCTTTTGTCCTTTTGTCCTTTAGGCTGAAATTAATGTATAATATTAAAAAATCAGCTTATGGAAAAAAAAAATTAAATATTTCGATTCCATTAAATTTTTAGCCTAGTAGTTTCAATTAACAAGTTGTCTTATTAACTATATTAAATACTTATTTGCTCAATCAATTATTCTTCTGTTTAAATAATTGTTATTAACTGAACCGATTTTGAAAATATATAAGAATTTCGCATAATATTACATTAAAAGGACTTCGGTAATTTCAAATTTTACTCTCTCTTTGTACTCACTCAGTTTTTTTTTTAATTGTAAAAACAAATTAATTATTTAAATATAATTATTGCAAAACTATTTTTTTTGTTTTGTTTTGGTCCCTCCAAATAAAAACAACAATATTTTTAAAATTAGTTTCAAAATAATTGTGTTTAATAAAATGTCCGAATTTATAGATCAAGACGTAGAGGTAAAACCTTTAATAGCAGAAAGAAAAAAATTAACATATATGTTAAAATGTATAATTTGACAAAGAAAGTTAAGCTAAAAGTGTATTAATGAGTTAATTTTTAAGCATTTTGGTTTAGCTATTGAATATTAATCTAATAAGAACAAACGTCGTGGTTTGATAATCACATACTCACATTTCAATACATATAATATATATATATATAAAAGAAACTTCAAGTTATCTTTTTTTGCGCTTTTACTCTCAACTTTAATCTTTCTAAAACTTTTTATCTTATTTTTAACTTTTTTTTTCTTACTAATCGTTTTTTTTCTAACTTTTCTTCCTCTAGTTTTTTCCCTCTGTCTCTCAAAATTTATCTTAATTTTTTTCGATCAACTTTTATTTTTGCATCTGATGACAGAAGTTCTCAAAGCATCACCCGGAATTCATTTCCCATCCTGTGTCAACCCATCCCCAATTCTATTTTTAAAATAGTTAATATATATTTTATTAACAAATTTTACTGAATTACAAATGAAATATTATTAAAAAAGAACTCATTATTTATATGAGTATATAATAATTTTACAATTAAATAGATACAAATTTTTATTACTCAAATTGTAAAAATTTAATCAGAAAAAAAAAATTAGATGGACAAATGTATTACAAATATTTTTTATCTCCTTAAAATAATATTTCCTAATTTCATAAGAAAATTGACTTTGTAAAATAATTTAGTTTATAAATTATATTTTTCAAAAAGAAAATAAAAAGCAAGTTTAACCAAATACAAAAGACTTAACAGAACCAAAAACAGACTTGACAAACTCAAGCTTTAACAAAATAAGACTTAGTAAACAATGGCAAAATAGTGAACTAAACACTCCCAACTTTTACCAAGATCCTAGCCATCCCTTTACATGGATTTTTCTCTCTCTGGTATAATAATCTCTCAATCTTCAAACTTTTTTAAAACAGAAAACTAAAAATAGTATCCAACATATTTGATTATCTATTTTTAAGAACAAAACACAAACATATAGGACCATTATTTTCTAAAAAAATAAAACTAATTTAGTTATTTTTTAAAAACTGAAAACTAAAAATTATCAAACGTCCCTAGATAAACCAGAAAAGACTTAAATAAATAAATAAATAAAACCAGTAACCCACATTTTTATTCTCAAAATAAAAAAGCTAAAATAACTCTTAATGATACCTTATAAAGAGAGAGAATCTTGGAGCTAATATTAATATCTATTACCCAAATATATTTTCCTCATTGTCATTGAAGAATTGAAAGGTCAAATGAAAAAAGTTTATACGTGCACTAAACCCTTTCAATTTGAGGGCAAAAATTATCCCAATCCTAAATAGAACTTTTGAAAATCAAAATATTCATGACCATAAGTGCAAACCAAAATCAATGTGAGTGCATGTGTATGAAGAAGCAAGTAAAAACCTATTTAAGTACATAGATGCAGCATTTTTTACCTTTTAACGGAAACAAATAATATTCAACAAAATTTATGAAGACAAATTATGCATAATCTATGGCTACAAAACTAACAACCATGGATGCTACATGACTATACATGTGCAAAATCATGTCGTGGTTTTCTTAGGAGCAAACCTTTGCAACGACTTGGGAAGTTCGACCTCCACGCTCAACTTCAGCCTTTTTCGAGACGGTTCTTCTTCTTCTTCTTCTTTTATCTGTTGGTGAAGGAAAGGCCTTGTGGCCTTCTAGAAAACTAAGAATCACGGGATGCTACATGAGTATACATCTGCAGAATTATGTCTCGGTTTTCTTACGAGCAAACCTCTGCAATGACTTGGGAAGTTCGACTTCCTCGCTCAACTTCGGCCTCTTTCGAGACAATTCTTCTTCTTCTTCCTTTATCTGTTCATGAAGGAAAGGCCTTTTGGCCTTCTCAATAATCTCACGTTTCTTCTTTTCCCTCTTGGTTGGCTTATTCCTTCCCTTGGTTTTCTTCTTCATGGTAATTCCCTTTGCAATGTCAACTGCAGACTCCTCCTCAGCTTCTCTTTCCTTCTTTGACTTCTTCTCTTTCTTCTTTACCGACATAACGGTACCAATTTTTGAAGGGTTCAGCGAAATCGTCTCGGGAGGAAGCTTGTCGAGAAGAGACCGGACCTCCTTTTCTCTCCGCTGTTTAGATGTCTCGAACGGGTTAGCTACCCAAGTATCGAAGTTAGGTTCACCAGAGCCTGGAATAAGGATACTCGACCAACCCATCGAGTGACCTATGCCTAGAACATCTTCATAAGGTCGAAACAGTAACTTTCCTATTTGGTAACCTTTCACCATTGAGTGAGCCATATACTTACTGTAATTCTGAGTACCAGAAGGGTCACCCAGAATCTGAACACATGATCCAGTTCCATATGCAAGTAGTCCTTTCTGGCTGAAATCTAAGGTCTTGGCATGCCCTGGCAGAGTCTGAAGCACCTCAAATTTCCTCAAGTCCCAGAGCTTAATTTTCCTCTCGGATCCAGAGGTAGCCATGAGATGGCCGTTCGGGTGGAATGCTAATGCCGAAACAGGCGTTCGATGACAAAGCATCTTTACAAGAGGAGCAGAGCTTGTAGGCTTCCACATAGCAACTGTACCACCTGAATGACCAGTTGCTATAACCCCATTGAATGGATTTACCTGCATCACATCAGTACGGCCTAAACCGGTGCGGAAGACACCAACCATGCTACCTGTTGTTACATCTTGATAATGAAGCTGTCCAAACTTGTTAAAGGATGCCAAAAGGAAGTGATTTTTCAGAAATTGAAGCCTCAAGACTGATCCATGCTCCTAAAAAGTTTATACAATTTGATCAAGTCAATGATAATACATGATAATAGGTGCGACATATAACAACCAACATATGTACACTTTTTTAATAAGAAAGTGGGATGTATTAATCACAAAAACACGAAACAGCCTAGGGGCAGAGGTGCCTCCCTCTGCCTCCCTAAACACTAATAAGAGTTCTCCGATCATTTATAATTACAATGAAGCTATAATCACAGAAGAATTTCTTATGGTTTATGCACTACCATGAAGAGGTGTGTTGTACACTTCGAGCCTGCTATCACTTTACTGAAGCTAAAGTGAAACAAACATCATACAGATAAAATCCAATAACATCATGAACAAATTCATTCATAATTTAATTTAATAACTTGCCATCAATTTATTGAAGTTAAGCAAATAGCATAAAAAAGAAATCCAGCATAACTTTTCTCGAAGGCGGTAAAGTGGAGTAGTGACATCCATCAATTCTCAATGGCACAAAAAGAAATAATCAAACTACATTCAGGGAAAACTGTGAATAGTATTCAATGTATTTGGGTCAAGCTGCCAGAATGACAAATAGGAGAAATACAGCAGCAAATAAGAAGATCACTCAGATAGTTGCATATACCAACCTTAAGGCAATGAAGCTCTGTGCCATCCCGGTTATAAATATATGGGTACCTGTTAAATTTCAAAATTTTCAATTATATTATCAATTTTTTTTTTTTTTTGGATAAGAAACATTTCAGCTGTGTAGTGTAAAGTTACATAATCTATCTAAGCAATGCAAGGGCCCCCTAGTACAAAAAGATTTGATTTAAAGGTCTAACATAAGAAAGTGTTTTTGTTTTTCATTCGGGAAGTTTTGGGTGGGGGGCTAATCATTAGATAGATTCTACAGTAAGTTTCTCATAATAAATGTACTCTCCATTTTAAGCATCCAATTTTTTTAGGAAAAAGGAGGTAATTAATGTCTAGAAAATCATATTAAAAAAACATGTAATGAAGTTAAATGTATGCACGAGCAACAAAAATTAAGAGAGAAAAATTGGCAATACTTTTTTTGTGCAGCAGCAAAGAACAGCTCATTGTGCAAGAAGACCACATCACGGACAGTTTCCTTAACCTGAAAACAGTACAACTGTGAGCAATGACTATAAACTAAACTTATCTTCCAGACTAACTCTAATTAATAAAGCACACAATAAATCAGGATTTCTTTAAAAAAATATGCTATGAGACAGACTCTTTTAGTCATTCTATGCTTTATTTCTTTGCCAATTAATGAAATTTTTTGGCACTCACTTTTGCCTCCATTTGAAGAATACCCAAGATATGTTTCAGATAGCCCTATACAATTACAACCCATATTTGCTATTCCATCCCTATTGTCCATAGAACCTGCTCTGAATAATCAATCTTTTGCGGGATTATTACCAATGTAAATGTAATCATAAAAAACTAATTTTTCAAGAATTTTAGATCAATACCTCTTGCCCACGTATTGCATGTGATACATTGTTTTAGGAAAGAAATACAAAAACGGGAGATTCAACAATTGGCTTTTAAGTCATGTGTCATCTACCACAAATTCCATATTTTCATCCCACCAATTTATAGATATTTGTTTTACATGCAGTCGTATCAACCAACATTCAAATATGGCATGGTTCCCAAATGATAGTACTCTAACACATCTCCATTAAATTGTACTCAAGAATTGTAATTCGAGAAACATATGTAGCACAAGTATATTCCAAAAGGAATATATAACCTGAGAAACTGACCAACCTAAAAATAATATGATGTGGGACATCGAATGAAGCTAAGTTCAAATAACCACAATCATGCAATCATTTTTAAGGACCACTTGCTGCATTAAAACTTCTAAGTGCCCCAACATAACGGTACCAATGATCATTGTATATACCTGAAACTCTTTAATTAAATTAAGGTTCTTCATGTCTACAATTGCAAGGTGGCCCTTACGTCCAGCAATGGTCATATATCTACCATTTGAAGTATAGTCAAGAGAATATGGTCCAAGAGCTGCACATAAGAATGAATATTAGCACAAAAAGTTAATTTCCAAAGATGAGAAGAAGAGGCACGAGCTTGTTTTTGTTTTTAGAGGCCAAATATGAGAAGAAGAAACACAATCAATAAAAGAAACAGAGTTACAAATTTCATAACAAGAATTTCAAGGGAAATGGTATCTTCAAAATATACATAGCAAAATAATGCATAGTAGCACAAAAAGCAACCTGGCAAAATAATATCATGTTGATTCCTTCTACTTAAGATATCTACTTCATGAGAAATTGTTTCCTGTTTGATTCTCCAAGTCTTCTCCAATCCTTCAGCCTCCAAATAGCCTCCCTCACTTGGCATAAGCCACTGAACAGAAAAAAGACAATTAAACAATCAAGGCGCAATCCTAGTAGTCTATTTGAACTCATATCATTAAATAAAATCTTTCAGCTCATTCGATAGACACATATTTACTATATCACAACATCTTTCTCATCAAAGTTCACAAAGAAACCCCAAATTCTCTGGTTTAATGCTATCAAGCGTGTCCTGTTGAACTTGTGGGTTGGTAAAAACGATTAAAAGTTTAAAACAAAGGGCAGACAGATAATAGAAGAGATTTGGATAACGAGAATTTACCTTCTCGACCTTGGCAGCAGCTTTAGCAGATTTCCCATATAAATCTTCTCTAACAGAAAGTTGACCCTTCAACTTTTTATCTTTCAGAACCTGCATTTATAATGAAGATTGATAAGAAGGAAAAATAATAATAAACTAAATAATCAATATGCACAAAGCCCATTTCCATACCTCCAGATTAGCACCTTCTCCTCGTAGATACTTCTTAATTCTCACATCCATCTCACTAGATACCTCCTGCAAAAAATTATTCAAAGGACATAGAGAAAGACTTTATTCTAAAAATCAATAAATGAGGGAAAATCAAGCACTCTGGTCTAACCCGATGGTCAAAGGAGCAATTTGTATACTAGATTCCTTTAAGATCATGAGTTCGATTATACCTAAAAAAATCACAAGTTCAAATAGTGCCCACCTACCTAATGTAACAAATTTTTAAATATCAAATGTCATAGTGTCAAATAATTGTCCACAGAGATTGCATATAAGGTAGTAAATACCCTGACCGTTCTAGTAAAAATAGATGAAAAGTGAGAACAAATTAACAAAAGCATGCCTTAAATATGATCATTTATCTAACAAAAACTTGCCAGCTCAAGAAGTTTTCTGACTAAGGGCTGTATAAGAAACGCATTACAAAATAAATACAGCCTGTGCCATGAAAAGGAAAAGAATACAGAAGGTGCATATGTAATAATAAGGACACCGACCATCGTGCCATTCAGTCGAAAATTGAAATACCTGTTCTGTCGGAGGCAGAACCCTTTCAGCAACCGCATTTCCTTGTTCCTCCTCCATTTTATGTGGTTAAACTTCGAAACCTACACGTGCTAAGGTAAATGAATAACATGTTAAGAAAAAATATAGAGAAAACGCGCTTCAAAGAGGCATAACCAAGATTCACCAACAATGTACGTGAAGCTACCTCCACAACATTCACCTTAACAGGTCAGATACAAGATGAATCACACTAAACGAAACAAATCAAGTAAAACAGCTCATGAGCCGCGATGGAAAGCAGACAACAACAAACTAGAGTTTTCCATGATTATCAGAGAGCGTCAATACCTAGTTTCTGCACGGAGGCGGAGAGTCGAAAGTATTAAACCCAATTGCACCTTTCTCGATCACGCGCGCTTTAGATGACAAAAGAAGAAGTTTCAGTTAGACGTCGGAAAAGCCGGAATTAGGGTTCCGGGACCGGAGAATGACGAGCAAAAAACGGAAACCAGAAACGAGAAGCGCGGCGGAGAGATTTCGAGAGGGCTCCCTCCGGTTAGCTTCTACGGCGACGTGGTCAGAGAGGGTTTTTCGTGGGGGTTTGTCAGTTCTACGATTGGGCTTTTAAATGGGCCGAGAGGACGGTTCTCCAATTGGGCTTTGACGATTTGGGCCGGTAGGATTTTGCTTTTTGGGCCCAAATTCAATAAGTAGGCTGAGTGGGCTTCGTATGGATGTCAATTATTTTGAGCCGACAAATTCTAAAGCTAGGGTTATTTGTGTATATTGACAAATTTTGATATGCTATTTTAATTTTCAACTTTAGTATGTTATTTTAAAGAGAACAAAATCTAGCATGCTGCTTTAAAAATGGAAAACATGTTGGTGTGGGTAATTTTTCAATTTTATAAATTAATATTTTCTTAATTACGTTATAATCTTCGTAATAACAATGACATGTAATATATATATATGTGTGAATATATTCTATAAGATATATATATATATATTTAATGTTTAAAATAAGGTTTCAATTAAAGTTTAGACTTCTAACTTTTAGGTTTATGTCTAAATAGTTTATATCAAGTTTATAAACTTTTAATTTGATGATTAGTAGACTATATAATTTAAAAATATATAATAAACATCTAAATATATAATGTTGCTAAACTTCTCATTTGTGTCAAATAAAAATTTTAATCAAATTTGACATTTAAAAAAAGTTGTGAATCTTACGAACAAAATTGAAAAATATAGGCCTAACACAAAATTTCATTGTCAAATCAAGAGTAATTGGTATATTTATTCTTCTCTCGGAAATTCGATGATTCATATCCCCAAATTAAATTGTTGTACTAAAAAACACAAAATTCAATTTTATTTCAATAAATTAATCAGTGTTAATCAAACATACCAATTACATATTATAATTTATAATTTAACGTTAAACAAATAAAAGAGATGAAGCTGTAATCGTAACGAACGACGGCAACCGTCCGATTCATCCTCGCATTTCCCGCGGAATCGCGTGGGAATATTCCTCCCGCCTCGAGTTGTCAGGTGGGACCCACCAACTACCACCATTTTAATTCATTATTTGTTTTTATTTTTCTGTTTGCTCCAGGTCAAATCCTTCGGCAGGCGTGGGCGTCGTGTCGAATTTCCCGCTCCGACATGTCGCACCTGGATAGTACGGGATAACGGCAAAACATGCTTTCGTTTGACTCGTTGACTTTTGTATAAAAACAAAAATTTTCAGAAAATGAAATTCGTTTGATCGTTGAATTGAAGAGCCTTCGTATGGAAGTTGAAACTCGTTCTTCCCTCCTCTTTCGTCTATAGACTTTTTTTTTTTCCTTTTTCTCTGGTTTCCGGCGTGGCGGTATTGAGATTTTTGCCCCTTCGCCTCCAATTCCGTTCAATTTATTCGGTGAAATTTGATCATGGGAGGCGGCGGGTCGAATCCAGGTCCGGTTTCATGTGGGTCGTGGATTCGGAGACCCGATAATGTGAACTTCGCGGTTGTTGGGAGGTCCAGGCGGCCGGATTCATCGCCTTCCGTGCTCGAGATCTTCTCGTTTGATCCCAATACTACTTCTCTTTCGTCCTCTCCCCTGGTATCTGTCATTTTCCGTGTCTTGTTTACTGTTCTTTTGGATTATTTCGATGGAATTTGGACGTTCTTCTTGTTTCTGTTTCACGAATTGACTCCGAAACTGGAAACGAACTGCAACTGGGTAGCTAGGGTTCCGATTTTGTATGTTGACCTAATTTATTGTTGTCAGACTGAATTCGTGTTTGAAGAATGCGAAGGCGATCTTGTCGGTGTTGCTGTGCATCCCAGTGGGGATGAAATTGTGTGCTCTACCACTCAAGGTGGATGCAAGTAAGTTTTCTTTTTGGTTTAAACATCTGAGACTCCGTATTTTTCATGTATCTTAATACAATTGGCAAAACTATGATTTCTCGTTTGTCGTGGAGAAAAAAAAAATGTATTGAAGTTCCTTGGTCATGTACTTACTAAGGGGGCTCCCATATGAGATTAAGTTTTAAAGCTTTTCTCATAGGACAATTGTTCATCTAATTATTATTTGTGTTTTACTACAAGAGACGTGCTTATGAATGCAGACGGCATAACTTTCTGCCCAAGTTATCACCTGGGCTCTAAAATGATTCAACTTTTTTATTCGTTGACTGCCAACCTCTGGCCCGCTGAATCATGATATTTTAAATAAAATTTCGTAGCCTCACAGACACACATGGAATTTGATGTTGTAGTATGGTGCTGAAGGATTGATCTTGTAGTATGAGGAGTTGATATCTTTTCTTGCAGTCTGAGTGTGTGGATATTTGCCTAATGATCTACAGTTCATTTTCTCTTATTATCACTCTGACTGCCAATTCCTCTAATAAGATGAAGATTTAAAGATTTGATTCTCTTTTTTTCATCTTGCAGATTATTGGAGCTGTGTGGTCAAGAGTTAAATATGAAGCTGTTGATGAAAGAGTTGCCTCCACTGAAAGATGTTGGTCCTCAGAGTTGCCTAGCTTTCAGTGTTGATGGTTCTAAACTTGCCACCGGTGGAGTGGTAAGGAAAAATATGTTGTCTATACAGTCCATGTTTCTTTTTATTCTCGTCTTCCTGAAAAATGTGGTGGGTTATTTTGACACCAAATAAACTACAGGACGGACATCTCAGAATCTTGGAATGGCCAAGCTTGCGCCCCATTTTAGATGAACCAAGAGCGCATAAATCTGTAAGGGATATGGACTTTAGGTGAGCTTTGAATTTGTTTACTTCTGGTATCTTTTCAAAATATGGCAACATAATTGCTGTTTTTTTTTTCCTTCTATTAAGATGTTTTGCCTGCAATAGAAATTATGCATTTATATTTGAAAGGGGTGCCTTTTGAACACACCTTTTATCCTGATTTTCTAAACGGTAATTAGGAAAGTGCTCACAAGATCTTGAAATTTATACATAAATGATGATTGTATGGAACGTCATGAAGACACTTGACATTCTCTCATTGCTATCAAACTACATAAATCCATAAAGAACCTTAAAACATCTGCGAACTTAGTAGTATGTTGCTCTGATTATGGTGGATGAAAATTTTGCTTGTTGGTTGAAACTGAAAATTTTGGAGAAGATCTGAAAATATTTCTTCCCTGTATAGATTTGAAATGACTTTATCTATCTTGTTCCAGCCTGGACTCAGAGTTCTTGGCTTCTACTTCCGATGATGGATCAGCCAGGATTTGGAAGACTGATGATGGAGTTCCTCTAACTACTTTGACACGGAGTGCGGTATGGTAGTTATTTTAACCTGCTTTTGTGTTTATTGAATTTTCTTAATTAGTGAACATGCTTATTTTGATTGTCCAGGATGAGAAAATTGAGCTTTGTCGATTCTCCAAGGATGGGACAAAACCATTTTTATTTTGTACTGTCCAAAAAGGTATGCATTTTTTCAGAACTAATAAAATTATCAACCTCCAATAATCCTATTGAATGCCTCATTGCATTTTCGGAAACAGGTGAGAAGGCTGTCACTGCCGTTTGGGACATCAGTAATTGGAAAAGAATTGGGTATAAGAGGTTGCTGAGAAAGCCTGCTTCAGTAATGTCCATCAGTCGAGATGGGAAATATTTAGCCTTGTAAGAAGTGCATCGCATTGTCGAATTGATTGTTAGTAATGTTAGATTAATTGGTAATAAATTTATTACCAATACCCGAAGTACGATGATGAAAATAGTACCAGTTAGCCACATCATTTGAAATAGTTCAACAGTCTTTCTGTTATATTTTCTTGTAGACCTTTTTTTTTTAACTTTTTATTGTGCGTTTCGATGTGTTTTGAGCTTTATTGAACACCGGTTTTGAGTAATTGTGGTCATTTTTCATTCCAGAGGAAGCAAGGACGGGGACGTATGTGTGGCTGAAGTAAAGAAAATGGAAGTCAGTCATATGAGCAAGAGGCTGCATCTGGGGACATCCATAGAAACTTTAGAGTTCTGCCCCAGTGAAAGGTGAGCCATTAAACCAGTTTGCTGAAAGTCATAAGAATCTTTCTTCTTTCAACATTTGGGTATTTTCTTAGGTACATGTTGCAAGACCAACAAGTTGATTTGAGATGTCGCTATGACCTCTTGGCCAAAAAAAGTAAACTTTCTTTGTAAAGTCGGTTGATAAGGATAAAATTGTATTTTCCCCTTTTTGTAGGGTTGTGCTTACTAGTTCAGTTGAATGGGGAGCTTTGGTGACAAAGCTAAACGTTCCTGCTGACTGGAAAGGTCTCTCTCCTCTCTCTCTGCTCATAGTCTGATATTCCTGCCTTCGACACTCAATTTACCACGCTTTTAATTTGCAGAGTGGCAGATCTATTTGCTGCTCGTAGGCCTATTCGTGGCATCGGCTATTGTTTTCTATATTTTCTACGAGAATTCCGATTCATTCTGGCAATTCCCTCTTGGAAGAGATCAGCCAGCAAGACCTAGGTTTGATTCATTTGTTGCAGATCCACAGTCTGCTGATGATCCATTTGGACCAGTTGACATGTGAGAACATTTGTTACACATTAACTACCGACCGAATGCAGGAGAGGCGTCTTCAGCACCGGTTTTCAGTTCTTCAAACTTCTTCTGCTTAGCTTTAAACCTCATTTCAGGTAGAATCGTTTGCAAGTTCATTTGTTTGTAACATCCAACAAAACACAGAGGCTTTATACAATTCTTATGATTAACCAGCTCGTCTGTGATCATTAAGTTAAAATGACAGAAATGTTAATTATGTATTGAGATTATACATCCCAGGTGCTATTTGTTTGAACAATTATTTGATTGTACAATTTACATAGTTTTATTCATTTGTGTGGTGAAAATTCTTTTTCCAAATGGCCATTTTCAAGTATTTTCTTTAGCTATTTAGTAGATATGGATATGACATTCGATTGAATTTGCATCTCTTAATGATAATTTTATTGATAACCATTGTATCGCTTGCACATATTTTTTTCCAAATTTTTTTTTTCTAATTTTGAAATCCTTACCAAATTATTTATTGGAACTACCTTTTTTTTTATATAAATTTAAATCCATCTCTAAACTATACAATAAAACGATTTTAGTTTTAGATAAATTTGTTTCTAGAAAATAGAAAGATGAGCCAAAAATTACTTAAAATTGAGATTTTTAAATCATTTTTTATAATTTTTTTTAACATATTTATGTAACATGAACATGTTTAAAAGGAAACAAGACTCACCTTTACGCCTTGCAAATATAAACATGGGTCATCAGTTCATCTTTTATCTCTAGTAAATTCGAATTCTTACCATCGTATTTGTGACATAACATACACTTTCATAAAACAATTTAATTCGAATAGTTCAAACATCTTATAAATACTTTACTTTTAGAAAAACGCCAAGCTAGTATTAATAGCGTAGTATACTCTGACCTAGTATTTATCCATCAACATTGAATCTCTTACGATCCTAATGGAGCATATATATGTTTGAAATAGATTCCATTTTGAGAGAGTTGAGTGAACGAAGGAAATCATTAAGTCAATACGCTGGTCCTTTTATCGAGAATTCTTCTAGAACTCAGCCAAAGAATCTACTAAATACTAAGGAGCAAATTTAGGCAAGTTTGCAGGTTTCCCCACCATAGGGTGAGGAGAAAAAAAAATTAAATTCAAAATGAGGACAACAATATATCTGAAAGTGGAAAGCATCTATTATTACGTGTGACCAAAATTGGCTTAATAATTGCTATTTTGGTTGTACTACAACAGCAAAGGAATTTGCCTATCTTGTTGCTATACTAGGTATGTTGAACATAGAAGAAAGAATTTCAAAGAATATTTAGTTACCTCTGTCTGCCAAAATAACCTTGTATTCTCTGGTAATGCCTCCAATAACCGAGCTGCAGTTTCAGCTTTGTCTTTCCTCAGTTCTGTTGCCTAGAAATGCTCTGTAGAGTGAGAAATAATTCGGAAAGAACTCGAATTCTTTTACGTACCAAATCGTAAGAGGAGGGGGAGAGGCTCTTTCTTTCAATCTCTACTACTAGCCAAGTTAGCAGTCAGAAGCGCTTTCAGAATGAGCAGGCTAATTGTGGTTCAGAACTATTCCAGTTTCTCATCCTCCAAGTGATTTTTGCTTGTATCCAAATTTCATCCTCTCAATTAACTTTACTTTTGTAGTTCTCTTCTTGTCCATCTTCAGCCTATATCTTTCTTCTCTCGCTCTTTCATAGATCCCTTGCCAGTGCACTTCCCCTGTTAATGGCCACAGCCCCATTTTATTCGAACCGCCTTCGTCGTCGGCAACTTCTGCTAAATCTTCATCCATACTCTTCAACAACGTGAGGTTGAAATACTTTGCCCACATAAATTCCATGCGTTGCTCAACTGGATGTTGTTCTTCTAGGAAACCCGAGTGGGGATCAATGTAAACCATCCTCCGTCCACTGTGGTAAGCCCAGACATTGACCAGGATTTCCGAGATCCGACAGTAACAATGTTTTTTCTGCTCATCATAGAAACTAACAGGAGTTGAGAGAGAGAATCATATGAAGGGAAATGGATTGGGACTCAAATCCTTACCTCAAGCTCTGAGGAAGCCAACATACATCCATATGGTTGACTCTGATTTCTATTGAGAGCATCAAGGTAATGGGTGAACATCCTGTAGTTCCCAATTCAAATTGCAATTTAAGGGGATTGCCTCCTTTATATTGACACAATATCCAAATAATGAAGAAAAATTACTGTATATGCATCATGGCTTATGAACTGGAGGAAAATACCTGGAAAACATCATGAACTCCAAGAAGGATGGGGTTGGCATCACCCAGCTATGGAGGGCAGACCAGCAACCGCCATCTTCTGGCATAGGAGGAAGAGCTTCCATATTTGCTGACAATCCATACATCTCACGAAAGGTGTTTTCGAAGGCGGTTCTGCACTCATTTAAAGTAAAATAAGGCAAGTTTGAATAGCTACTTCATAAATCACAACTATAGCTAGGGCAAGTTCAATTCATAGAAATGTCCATAAATAAGAAAATAAATAGATAAGACCACGCTTTAACACATTCTCAGCATGTTTTATTTACATTTACTATATAATTTCAGGCCATTTATTAGTGTATGCACATCCACAACGGAGACTTAAGCAGGAATCACTGTTTCATATATGATTTTTTAACATCTTTTTGAAATGACGTCCAGAAACTAAAAACGTTACAATGTAGGAACATGGGTAACGAAGATCATCATTCACAATTTCATGACTCAAAAACAATAGAAAGCACTAGAAAAGTAAACATTTAAAAGTAGGATGAAAACAAATAACGCATCCCAGTACAGAGCATGCATCCCAACTTGCTTAGATTACAGGTATTTCATACCAGACATGGTAAAATTACCTGCAGAGCCCACCGTTCAAGATATCACACGCTGACCAGAAAGTGGGTGCATTACTGCTCCCTATGATTCCACCATTCACGTGGAAGTGTGCCCAGAAGTATATAACATCTCCTTTAGGCTTGTCCCGTATAGTCTCTTCCAAAACATTTTCAGCTTTTGTGCACAAGGAAACCTGTTAAAGATGAAGGGCTGAATAATATTTGTAGCCTTGAGGGCACCCTATCCACCCAAGGAGGGGGAAGCAAAAATTTCCTTAAAATGGAAAAAATAAGGAGGGGGGACTTTGCAAAACTGCAAACTTTGTAATAGTCAACCAGTAAATAAATACCTTTCTGCCAGAAGCCCGCCATGATTGGAACCCAATCCAAGGTCTCTTATGAATGTTATCAATCTTATTTGCAATGGCAAACATTCCTCCGATCTCACAGAGAATATCCATATAGTAAGAGTCATTCAGAAGAGGAAGTCGTCCCACAGCATTGACATCATCAGATTTTAACCTCAGTGCTCTTGTGGACTGCCATAAAATTTAGGATAAATTCTTTACAAACTCAAGCAAAACAACGTAAAAAGATTCACGGCTGCCCTTAAGAAATGAATGACAAGCAAAAGTATCAAATTCCAAATTTTCTTTGTAAACCTTATAGATTCAACTACTCAAGGAGGAAGGGAGGGAGTTATTCCACAGCACCTTGCAAACTTTTCAGGAAAGATTCAAGAACTAAAGCATCCAATGAGTAAAACTTCAAACTAAATGAAGTAACTACAAGCATGAATTTCCAACAGAAATATAACTACAAGTAAAAAGTTCGGAGTAGTTCTAGAAAACCAGATGAGTGAAAGCAATTCTTATGCAATTGACTAAGAAAACAAAAACGAGTTAAACTAAATGGAAAGTATCACATGATAAACAGAAGATGGATGGAGCATACAAGACTTAGTCCACGGTAAAAAGAACCATGGTGCATGAATGGCCAAGCTCCAGCACCACTGTATATCTCATAAATGGATACAGGCTGTCCTGTCCTTTCAAGCTCCCCCTCATCTCGTTCATTGGCTTCAAACTTGAGCTTTTCTGATTTCCGGGCATTGCGATATATTTCATCCCATGCACCTAGATCCCTCTCCATTCTTTCTTGAAACTACAGAAAAGGAAGATGATTCTATCCATTTGAGAAGGATGTGTGAAAAAGGAAGTTCAGAAACAGGGAAAGGCAATGGATCGAGCAAGTAATCCAATTGCAAGAAGTACCACATACCTCTTCCATTTCAACAGTTTCATACTCTTCAGCATTTTGTATTTCCTCCAAAATATCCCAGTCTTGTGGAGTTGGAAGATCTTGCTCCAGAGTCCCATTTCCAGTCTCAGAAAAATTTGTTAAGTTAACAAAATTAGTTAATTGTGCTTCAAGAGCAAAAATAACACTGGATTTACTTATTGCTGTAATCCCCTCTTCAGCATCTTCATTTCCGTCAATTGTTTGTACCGTTTCCTTCCTGAACAAATTCCATTCCCATGCCCCTAGTTGAAGCTGAGAGAAAGAGCCTGGAAGCTTAACATCTGATGGGAAATTCAGAACATTCTCTAGGAGCCGTGCGTAACTGGTAACGCATTCTGATGCAAGTATATTCTTAGCAAGCAATCTTCCAGAAGAAGCTATTGCTTGTGCATATCTGGAGAGCTTCCCATCTGATATCATCTCTGAGAAAGCTCTCAATAAAGCATCAGAATCATGTTTTGGGAAGATAATTCCATGGACACCATCAACGATCTGAGAACCAGGGAAAATGCTTTAGCAAAAGAAACAACCCAAGAAGGGGAAAGATAAAACAGGGTGGAGGTGGAGTCGTGCTGTTACATCATGGCAGCAAATCTCATACAAACTTACATAATTTCTCAAGGCAGGTAAATCAGGCACCATGATTGGGATTCCAAAGGACATGGCTCGGATGAGTAGAAGTGGAAAACTCTGTATTTCTTGTGAAGATCCATAAAGCACAATGTCAGCCATCATCAGCACACCATTGACATCTCCATTTAAGCCATAATGTGTTATAGAACCATCAGGAAGTCCTAGACGTGACGCAATCTCCTGCACGTAGGTTAAAGATATATCCATTGTCAGGTACAAAACAAAAGGAGTATACAGGTACAAAATATCTTCCTTTTTTTTCAAAGAAAAATCAGGTACAAAACAATAGTATACATAACAATATAAAAGATACCAATACAAAGATCAGGAATAATGATGCCAATAACAATCATTTGGCATAACTTTTTTTTTTTAATGAGAAACACAAGAAAATATATTCAAAATCATTTGGCATAACTAAGTAAGATGAAAAAAAAAACAAAGGAATTGTACATAAGAAGATAAACAATCCCCACAAAATCAATATATTTTTACATACAAGAGGAAATATAGAGCACCCAGGTAAGAAAGCAACTTTTTCCATGTGTGAAGCATTTAAAAAGTAAGCAAGCAAATGATTGGCTTCACATAATTTAGTTTGTGTATGGTCATATGAAGAGAATTCAAAGCTAGGCTTTTGGAATTATATGTAAATCCATGAAATACTTCATCTATTCAGTAGTCACCCAGATCCTGCCTAACCTTACCTTGATTAAGAATAATTAGACAAAGAGGGCAATCAATCCATTTCCATCTTTGAAAAATAACCATGTCTAGTTTTTTTTCCTTCATATTTTACTTGCTCCTTTTCTCCTCACCACAAAAAGCTAAAGACCATAAAAAGGAAATGAATAAACAAACCACAAGCATAACTTTCATTAAAAAATTAAAAGTTATTCTGGAATATTCTGGAATTTCATAGTCAAGTTGCATACACACGAATGGTATATGCATATTTGCAACAAAATGAAGCGAGGATAATCTTGACGTGCTTTCGATATGGAGGATGTAAGTGGCAATGAATCACCCAATGGTCAAAGAAGAATGAAGTTATAATTTTCAGATACATAATAAAAGAGTTGAGGAACTAGATAAATATTCTCTTAAATCTAAACATCCGTATAGAATATGAATACCATACACACACTGGAAGAAAAGCCACAATGTCCCCAAAAACTTGTCAACTGAAAGCTTGTTATCTCCCAGAGCTGACTTTAGAGTGGGACATGAGCATAATGCATATATATATATATAAAATAACAAATAAATAAATCTAAATGCAGAAGCATAATTATTAAATATACCTGTAAAGCATCATGGGATCCATCAGTTGAATTGCAACATAGGAAAACAAATTTAAACGACCCTCCTACTTCTTGCCTTGCATAATTTGTGAGTAGAGGTCCAATGCTATGCATTGCCACAGCATAGTCCCATGACAGCTCATTTGGGAAGAACAAACTTCCAACAACTAGAACCAGTATATCATCTTCATTAAATCCATTTTTCTCTCTTAATTGACTTTTGGAGTGAACATTTTTGAAGTTTTCTGCAGCATAAACATCTGCTGGGGATCCAGGAATCACATAGAAGTTTCCATTGTCCAAAGTGCTATACATCATCTGATATGGTAAGGAAATGGCAATGGCATGAGAGTGTTTTTTTTTTTTTAAACAATAAAGAGATTTTATTGATAAATGAAAAAAACAGAAATGTTGAATACAAGATTAACTATAAATAATCGTAACATCCAATAACAAATAGAGATGAAAAGAAGATTTACTGGGAGGGCAAAATCAGGGAACACGACAACATTGGCCCTTCTGAAAGAACTCTTCCAATGTGAAATAAGATGCTTCCAGCCCCTTTGTTCGTACATCGGCAAGCGGTTGGCAAGTGTATCTTCTCGAATTATCCATACGAGTGGTATAGAACAAAAAGGTTCCTGCATAAGGCTGCATAAATATAAACCTCACTAATCATAGTATCTCAATTCTCAAACTAAAGTCTAAAACAATATGTTACATGATTATCACATGCTTTAAGCACATGAAAACAACATAACTCAGAAAGACGAGTATTATTATCTGCACATGCACGCCCATGCACTTACCTATATTAATCACAGTTTCTTTTACATGTGAGATGCTCACTATCTAAACATAAAGAATGTTCACAACCCCAACATAAGTTTCTCCATATTAACAAGATAAACTAAAATGTATAGTTTCTTTGAAACTCTAACTAATTCCTCCAAGTCAAATCAGAACCACTGACATTCCATGCATCCAAAATTAACTTCCCTGAATTTGATAGGCTCTTATATTTAAAAAAAAAAACAAAAACAAAAACAAAACAAAACAAAAAAAGGAAGAAGAATAAAGTTTCTCGTCCCAAGAAAAAACATAGGCACTATTTTTATAGGTTCTTATTAGAATTAAGCATTAATTATGGTTAGATTTTCATTTTTTCTTTTTTTTTTTTTTGGTAAGAATGGTTAGATTTTCATCAATCTCTTAAATGTAGAAATGTATTAACCCTTCATATTCACTAGATTCAATCCCCCACAACACTTGACCAATTGTCCGGGAGTCAATGTTAAAAATTTCTATAACAAAACAAAAAAAAAGGCGTATGAAAACATGTTTGGTAACTATTTCTAAAAGTTGTTCTCTTGGTTTGTTCTCATGGATAGCCTGCTTTTTTCAAAACATCTAAAATTATACTGTGAAGGCTACAAGTTTTTGAACAGTTATTTCAAGTACACAGTAAGTAAACTCGTTCTTTACAAGTCACCCTTGATCACATCTATATAAAATAGGTCTTTAAATCAAACTACCAAACGGTACTCTGGAGTTGAATTTATAAATTGTTTTTTTATATATATAACAAAAGACGAGAGAAAGCAAATTTGGGAGATTACATTTTGAAAGTTGTATTTCCCTCTTAGAGACTTGTGTTTGAGATCGTCTCCAATTGTTACTTCTCCAAAAATCAAAGGCCTCAACATATAGGACACTCAATCTTTGTAAGCCACCTGTTTCACATTTCTATAAACAAGTCTGGAAAACAACCTATCCGGCAGCCCTAAGTATAAATCAATTACCAACCCTTGGAGGCAGCCTTAATATCTAGATAAATTGCCCAACCTTGGAGCTAAATGTTCCACTTTTATGATGGAATTTGTAGAATACAAGCCTCTTAAAATTTTGTAATTCACATTTAAAGGAACATGTTAAAGCTCCAATAATTTATGTTCCAATGAACATGAGACATACGAAATCAAATGCTTAACAACAATGAATTACCTGTTAATCTAAAGCATTATGGTATGTTTTTCATATCTTTTATGAAAAAACTTAACAAAAAATCTAGTTAGGAAGAGATAGAGCAACTCCAACTCTCCAACGATAATAGTTTGCACTTGCTTCTATGCCCATAATCTATTGTAACGCCTAATGCAGATAAGTTCATAAAGCACATCATAAATACAGTTAGACAAAGAACCATTCACCTCATTGCAAGTATAAATAAAGATTACTCTACATACTTAAAGATTTCACTAGGTACTTTATGCTATAAAGAAAAAAAACCTTGCTATGGCCCCCTCTGCTTCCAAGGAGTCAGCAACAATACCATCATATCTGAAACAATATATATATGAAAGTAGAATCAGTCATTTCTGCCAAGGATATCTTTGAAAAGTAGTCCCCAAAAAGTTCTTGAAAGGCAACGAAAAAAATATCAACCAGAGAACAAATAAAGAAAAAGGATGGTAAGAAAACTGTTTAACGAACAAAAGGAGCATGTACATTGACCAATCAACATGACCATAATGCTCTGGACTTAATATTGAAGGCTGGCCACCTATCTGTTTCCACATTGAATGTTTATTTCCACCCTCTACTGCAAAAATCTGTCAGATACGCCTTAATGAGGATCCAAAAAAAATTGTAGCCAGAAATTAAAACACCAATCATAAATAACTACATAAACCTACAAGAAATCCATGCACCATATATAAATTCTGGAAACATACTACTAGAACAGTGGACAAAAGAAGATAACTTTACACCTTCTACTCTCATAAAATGAAAAATAAAAATCCCAATAAAATATCTTTTTTACATGAATGACAACAAATAAATTCCAATAACTCACCTCAAGCACATATCCAAGTTTCTGAATGTTCTTCATCACAGTAACCAACATTAATGATTGTGGATCTCTCTCCGTGCTTCCTAAGATCTGGTACCAATGAAAGCATAAGGAAAAAGGAAAAGAGAAAAAGGAAAAAGGAAAAAGGAAAAAGAAGAAGATTGGTACATAACTTAATTCCTTGATGTATCTAGATCCAGATACTGTTCTTACGCAGTATATATTAAACTGGGAACGCATATGAGTTAAATTCTTATGTTATCAGAATTCAGCATTTGCTTATAACCATGACATTGAGAATGCATTCCGATTCAAACTTTTTGACAATCAAGTCTAAAATTAATCCATAATCATAACAACCATATTAATGCACGTAAGAGCACAAGTACGAGACCACAGGGGTAATCTCTACCACAAGGACTAAGATTCTAAATAGGTCATAGAATTTTTCATGAACTAGTACTTAGTTTAAAATTATATTTCATTGAATAATCAGTACCAGTCAGAACAGTACCAGTCAGTAATGAAATAATAAGAAGAAAATATTGCTCGAAGCTTTTTCTGCCTCCTCTTTGGCTCGTCTTTTTAGACCTTCTTATAATTATTATATTTCTATGATTGTATTCAATTGGAGATCCTCTTTTGACTCCTTGACTGTTCCCCGGAATTTAGCTTCTCGTTTAAATTATTTGTTCAATGAACTTCATTTCTTATTTTTTTTAAATTACTCGAATCTTTTAGTTACAAAAATACTTCATTTCACTTCCGTCAATCATTTGACAAGCTTCGGTTCCCTTTCCTTTCATTTCACTTTTCATTAAAAATTATGTTTCGATGTGATGCATCTTCAGAGGAGTATTTAGATTAGAGTAGACATGCAAATTTGGTTGAAGCAACTGGTTGGGGATTTCTGGTTGCACTTTATCTTTTGTACTAATACCACCAAGATAAAGGGACCAAAAGAAGACCTTAACTTTCTTTGGATACTAATACTTATCTTCCCAAAGAATCTTATACCAAACCAGTGGTAAGGGTTCGTCAACTTCTTACGAGCATGGACTTAACCGAAAAAAGCTCCAACTCCCAAGGATACTATGGAATACATTAGTGTTTTCATAAAGATTTTAAACAGGACATCATTAAACTTCTGCGTGTGCACTTCTTTAAGAATGAAGCCAAAGATTATGGAGCAGTGCCATTAAAGCCATTAATTGGGTTTTTTGGATGGAGAAGAATGGAACAGTCTTGATGGGTATTGTATTCACAGAAACGAGTGAGAGCAATCACAAAGAGCTACGAGCTCAACTACAAACTTTGGGCCAGTCCGAGAGCACCAGCTTCTCTCCTACTATTCCCTAACCAAAATTCTGCTTACCTCACCATATCTCAACCCCAAAAATATATGCTCATTATGTACAATTTCTTGATTAACTCTTGGTACATTCCCTCTTTTACCCCTCCTAAGGTACGTTTTATTATTGGTAGCCTAACATATTGGTTTCTTAACAAACAAAAAATTAAGAAGAATCACAATAGTTCTGTTCGAATTTTGATACAGTTTTACAAAAGCTTGTGAAATTATGAAAAATGTTAAAAACACTCTCTCTGTTTCTAAATGTTATTATGTTAATTTTTCAGAGAAAATTTTTCATAAAACCAAAGAGCTTTAATCAATATAATAAACTATCAGTTTAAATTTAAATGTAGAAAAATAAATATTTTAAAATAATTTGGTTAACTGGGTCATATAAAGATTATGATAATCAACCATCTAAAGTAATCAAATGGAAATTAAAGTCAAGTCGATTATGAAAATTTCAAGATCCAAATATCCAATGCTTTTAAAGGACCACAGTATTATGAAAACTTTTGTGGTTATTGCAAGCATACGCCTTCCTACACTGTAACAAGTCTCCTTGACCAATTTTATTTATCTTGTTTCCGATGTTTCCATAAATTCATTTTCAAAAATTATACAAAACCTTAGAACTTGAAGATATCCTTCAAATGGATGATATACTACTGCCACCGAGGGGTGGTCAGAATCCAAACAAATGGTTCTAAGTTAATCTACTTCACATAATTTAACTAATGTGAGATAGGAAAGGTGGATTGATCTAAATAAATAAACACAACGCGGAGTTCACATAAAAGTTCGGGAAGGGGAAGAGGGTGTGCAAGGAAGGTTCCAACTAATAGGAATCTACAGAAATAAGCCCCAAGTTAGCTTTGGTAAATCTTCCATTCGTGAGACTTGAGTGTTCGTGCACGTAACCAATAAGAAACGCAATCAACTAAGTGGCATATGCTAAGTACTGATAGCTAATCAGTGACTTGAACGCAAACAGTTTCAAACAGATATCAAAAACTTGAAGAACTCACTAGAGCAAGCCTCGGTGCACGAACGCCAACGCGGTCCTTCTTCCGCGCCTCGTCGAGCCCATCACCTTCCACCAGCCTCCTCGAAATCCTCCCCGGCACAAACTTCAGCGAGCTCCCAAACTTAATACGCTCCATAAGCCACCGCCCCTTTTCACTTCCATGGCTGGACATCAAAGTAACCGAGCTCTGCAACATCACAGAGCCGGTAACAAAGGCGAAGACCGCAAAAATGACAACACAGTAGAAAAGCGTATTCCCTCTAGCCGGGAGCCACCAGAGGAAGCCCTTGCGATTGATCCGGCTCTGGTGAGATCGGGAGCGGGAGGCTGCATGATCCAATGAGTCCTTGACTCGCAAACGGAAGTGACTAGAATTCCGCTTGAAAGGAAAACGATCGCGAATCGAGTGAACGCCGGGGACGACATTTGCACTCCCATTGTCGTCGATCTCCGAAGATGAACTTCGTCTCATCCAGATGATTCAGTGCTCTGAACTTTTTTCTCGGAAACGTGATGGGAAATTTTTTTCCGAGGATTGATGAGAAGAAACGAAGAATGGAGATGTGAAAACTCAGATGTGAATTGCGGTCACTGCCATGGCTTGGCTTCCATTTAGAAGCAGACAAATGCAAAAGAARAGAAAAAATGACAAAAACTTTTATGCCAAGTCCGCCAATTTTACACAAAATCACCTTTTTTGTAATTATTATTGTTATTTTTTTCCATTTTAAAGATAATTTACTCATGTATTCCACTGCTTTATTGTATTGCCATATTTTTCAACGGTATCTTTTAGGCTAACTTACAAAAAATAATTTTAACAATAAATAAATAAATCGTTAAAAAACACCGGGTACTTTTTAATAATTTAGTCCCTAAACTTTAGTTTGTAACGATTTAGTCCCTATATTTTTTAAATTGATAACAATTTAGTCCTTCAACTTTAATATGTAATCATTTAGTTCTTGTAATTTAAAGTTGGTAACGATTTAGTCCTTATCGTGAAATTTTTTTTGTTAAATATATTGTAGGTATAGATTGATAAACTAAGGAGGGATCAAATATGTTTAAGAATTATAAATATTAAATTGTTATCCGATAAAATTGAATACTTAATTTAAAAAAAAAATTACGGTAGAAACTAAATTGTTACAAATTTTATTTTAAACTACATGGACTAAATCGTTATTCATGGTTACTTTAACGGATTAAATCGTTGCAAACTGAAGTTCAGGAAGTAAATTATTACTTTAATTAAAGTATAGGAACCAAATGTATTTTTTAACCTAAATAAATTCTTAGACTGTTTGTTCGCGGGAATTCAATATTTATATTGAATGGTTTTTATATTTCCACGCTTGTTTTGTTGTATAAATATATATGATGCTTGAAAATCTTATATAAGATGCTCATACAAAAACATTTTAATTATTTTTTGTACTATTTTTAAACATAGTTTTCAATATTTTTATATTGGTGGCACCATTTCCTTACCTTTTTTTACTTCATTCTTGTTTCATATATTTTATCTTATCAAACTTATTTATTTTTATGATTTAAATTAATTAATGTACCCGTTAACTAACAATATAGGATCAGTATATTTATATATTAAACTTCGATTAAATTATAATATCTCTATTTCTTTGTAATATTTTGAATAAATTATTATTTGCAATATTCATTATCTTAAATATAATTTAAAATTTTTTAACGATATTAAATATTATTTCACTTAAAAAAATAAAATTTAATATTATGAAAAATAATTTTCAACCAAAATAATATTCATAATCATAAATCATGCAAAATAAACATGGTTTTCCAAATATATTCTCACACGTCTTTATAAATTTTCATACAAAATAAATATAGCTATCCGAATATTATGGACATCTAACATATAAAATTGTAGCATTCGAAGACGTCGCACATCTGTATTTTCGAAAAATAAACGACCCCTTAAACTTGTTTGTTTCATGAATACTTTAATCATTTCAAATGTTTTGATATCATATTTGACATTTTATAGACGTTTCAAAAATACTCTTTTTACAAGTATTCATTGTCATTTTAAATTGAATTACAATATTAACAATATTTGTTCAACTAATTCCCTTCAAACATTTATTAAGTGTCAATTGTTTTACTAATTGATCGTGTCGGTGGATGGAGATTTCTTTAAACAAATGACAAAAGTTCATACAATTTGTTTTTATAATTTAGCATGATTAAAAAAATTAAAAAATAATAAAAGAAAAAAACAAAACTTCTTATTGCAAGTCTAAGTTCGCAAACTTTGCTTCCGTCTGCTACGCGGTTTTGTATTAGCTGTGAAATATTCGTATTTTATTTTATTTGTCTTTTAGATTGAATCGGTTTTTTTTTTCTTTTTAATTATAATTTTTAATATTGATATTGATTTTGGTTCCGTGTCTCTCATTATTTTCTTTTTCCTTCTTTTGAAAATCTGTCTCTCAGTTTTAGTTAAACTCTAGATCTTATTTTATCGGATTTTTTAAATGTATAATTAAGCCCTAAACTCTATAAAGTGATATTTTGGTTTTCATAGTTAATTTATCACAAATTATTTAAAAGATGAGTAATCAACATATGAATTATTATATTGATATGTAAATTTATAGAAGTCATGCATGTTAGTTGAGGCACGTATCATGTGATAAAATAGTATCTATTTTCTTTTAATTAAGATACCAAAATAGTTATTATTTAGAAAGTTATGAATAAAAATAATATTTGAATATTTATGTCATTGTTACTCATAAATGAAAAAAAAGGTCATATTATATCATTTGATCTCCACGTGTCTATTTACTATGATTTAAATATACTGTATTGTTAATTTGTTGTTACGTTTAACAACAGAGATATCAGTAGAACTTCATTATTGAAAAGATCAACCCTTACCATAGGCTTAGCAACAAAAAATGTACAAAAATTAAAGGTATAATAATCAAAACGACACTTCAACACACAAATTTATACAATCAAACGATTTAATTTGCATATTTATCAATCACGTAAAATAACAATAAAACATTGAGAATCTACAAATCAATCACGAGTTCTTGAATTATGTTATCGAAAGGGAAGGCAGAGGTAGTACTTCAAAGCTTATAACGGGATGTTTTTTATTTGCATTCACGCCTATTAGAAATAACCACTAAATCAAGTTCTCCCTTAGGTGAAGGAAGTATGATTGCTTTACCAATAGTCGAAATCCAACCATAAGTTTGATTACATCACGTTTAGTTTGAGTTGGACGATGAAAAGTCCGATAAACAATATCACGAACTCTCGCTACCATATATGCATAACCAGGACTCTCATACTATACGATATCCATCTTAGTTGAAAGAAATAGGGATTAGTACATTGATGAGCTATTTAAACATCTTAATTATATATCAACCATATTTAAGAGGGTACACATCATATAAATTACTTAAATAGCCTCTTGTATTTACAAATTAATTTTAAAATGTAAAATTGATTAATTGGAAGGTTACAATTTAGATTCCAATACTTTCCAAAACAAATTAAAACACCAAAACATTAAAAACAAAACCCTAAATTCCCCAAAATTGAAATCATAACCTCCCAAAATATCTCCAAATCCCGTCCAAAAATCTCCCAAATTCGAAATCTAAGAACTTTTTTCGCTTCATCATTGAGACGTTTAAAACTTCAGTTTTGGAGGACCCTTTCTAGATATATGCGTTTATATCTTGTATACAACTATAAGATATATACACATATACAATATATACCTATATATACAAATATAATCAGGAATACTAAGAATATGAGACATTTAGAACTTCAATTTTCTATACACATAAACAAAATATATCCCCATATATACCAATCTTAAGGGAAGACTAATAATTACAAATGGTATGGAGGACTATTTCTACATAACTATAAGATATATGTATACACATATAAGATATATTCACATATATAATATATACCTATATATACGAATATAATCAGGAATACTAAGACTGCGAGACGTTTAGAAATTTCATTTTCTGTATACATAGGCCGACACCAAGAGGCGCATTAAACTGGGGCGGCCCAGTCCATCAAATCACGGTAACAATCGGACATAGATTTATTTCAACACAGTAGAATTAGAATTACATGACATATTCACCTCCCGCTCTCACCATTCCCATTCCCCACTGCCCATTTTTGCGTTGGAAGTTTGCAGAATGCCACTGGCCCGCTCTCTGTGACCCCTCAGTAGGGTTTTACACTTCTCTATCTCCATTTCTCTCTCTTGGCTCCTCCCCCGCTCTCTCCCGGAGCACAGGTAACGTTTTCTCAGCTATTTCTCCCTGTTCGCTAACTTTTACACTGCAATTCTCATATCGTTGGTTGGTTTCCCCCACTCCCCCTGCTATGGCGATCATTCTGTTTTTCCTGTATCAGTGTATCACTTACGCTCGTGGGCGCTAGAGTTCCACGCAATGATGGGTTTTCTCCACTGGGTTTTATTTGTTTAGTTATTTTGGTACCTGGGTTGCATTAAAACAGGCTTATTTCTCAAAGTTTATAGCCTCTGTTTCTTTGTTATGTTGATCATTGTGGTTAATTATGCGGTGTTTTGATTGTACCCTGGCTTTGATCCATATATTGTCTGTCGTCTCGGATTTTAACTGCCCATCTCAATTATGTTGCTACTGCAAGTTATTCTAGGGAAATGGACGATGTGTATTGTAGATATGGTATATTAATGTTTTAATATATATGTGCAACAGGTCTGCCTGTTGCAGGTTGTTTGTAGAAATTTATAAGTTGGTTTAAAAGGGAGTTCAGCTTGTTTCTGTATGTCATGTTAAATGATTTTGTTAATTTGTTGAGTTAGAGAAGTGAAATTCGAGTGGCTCTTATCTCATCCACTTCAATTTGGATCACAAACTTTATATGGACGGAATTATCTTATTACTATTCCTTTCTCTTGTAGGTTTGTCTCCTTAGGGTTTAACTTTGTGGATTTCATGCACGCGATTAGGGGTGGGTGGACAGGGCGTCCTCTTGCCCTAGCCAAACACAATGAGTCTGAAGGGAGAAAGACTAGAATTCGGCGTTCAAAAGAGGAAAGGAAGGCAATGGTCGAAGTCTTCATAAAAAAGTGAGTACAAAATGGTTTTGGTTCATATTTTTGCTTCCACTAATCTTCCAAAGAAAGCTGAATTGTTTGGATTATTAAATTTCTGCATCCCTGCATTTATGACGATATTTCATCCACAATTATAATTCTCAAATGCACAATATCTTGCTCAAGAAAACCTTGTTCTGTTATATGTTGTTCCCACTCTGTGATTTACTCGAGCTATTCATGTTGGTACACAAATAATTGTAGTGTGGCTTTCATTGTTGTATCTGTTTCTGACACTGTTTTCTGGTTGAGCTTAGCTTTGGGATAGCAAGCATATAGAACTGTTAGGTGATAAATTATCTTGCAGCTTAATAATCACGACTTTTCCCGTCATATGAAGTGAAATAAAAACAACTCCAATTAGTTTGTGTCGATGAGGCAATAGCTACAGAAGTTATAGCTGTTAAGGATCTCACATTGATAAAAGAAGGGACCTTACATAGGTTTATAATAGATATGGGCTACTCCTCTTCTTACCAATTGATTTTGAGATGAAACCCCATGAATATTAACATGGTATCAGAGTCCAAAAGCTCAAACGAGCACCCGGTTCAAACATAAACATGGGATCCGACTAAGATCGATGAGCCAAAAGAGTCATGATCTTGATGAGGCATGTTAAGGATCCTACATTGATAAAAGAAGGGACCTTACATAGGTTTATAATAGATATGGGCTACTACTCCCATTATCAATTGGTTTTGAGATGGAACCCCATGAATATTAGTAATAGCTCCCTAGAGGGAGGGGAAAAAAACTCCCAAGAATCATGATGGGTAGCATTTTGTTTACTGCACACCATTTTCATCGTGCTCTTTAAATATTAAAAGGACTAAAATAAGATTTTTTTCAAGTTCTCAGGGTTGAACCATTGAGTTACTTTATGGAGTGTATCCATCTATTGTCGAGTTCTTGAGGAACTTTTCGGAAACAAATTGTATGTCAGTTGCAAGTAAATTTTCATTTGAGGATGATTTTGGTATCGTGAGACTTGGTGGAGCCTTTTAATTTAATAATGGACCAGCTCTTTTGATATCTTTTCTTAATTTTTTAGTATTGAAGTCTTAGAAAATGCAAGAGCATCTATTAGTCTTAAGCGAATATGAAAGAACTTTGTTCTTCTCTGTGCTCCTCCCCAACTGGTCCTCTTTTTCAAACTAGCTTTAGTACTTAATGACATGACACCATATATAAACAGAATTTAAAAGAGGATAATAAAATTATTTGAGAGCGTGTAGACTGTAGACCTATATTGTTGAACTTTGGAGGAACTCAAACTTCCCCAAACAAATTGTTAGTACAAATAATTTCTCATTCTTCATTGATCTCATGATCTGAATGCTATGATATTAAGACAATAGACTATTTTATATTCTTTAAAAAAAAAAATTACTAGACCATGAAACCTCCATTACAATAGGATCCTAACATCTTGCTTTCAGGTATCAGGAATCCAATAATGGAAGTTTCCCCTCTCTCAATCTTACCCACAAGGAGGTTGGTGGATCTTTCTACATGGTGCGGGAGATTGTACGTGATATAATTCAAGAAAATCGAGTGCTTGGCCCTGGAAAGTTGTTACTAGAAGAGCACAACTTTGATCATTCACTTGAAGAGAATCCACTCCACTCAATTGCCATAGAACCTCAGTCCCATTTACCGTTATCATCAGAAGAATTTGATTTTAGAGTTAAGTACAACCAATGTATAAATGAAGAACCCATCCTTGTCTCAGATGAACAATGCACTTCAACAAATATTCAGATATCACACAATGGGCCGATAATCAATGGTAGCCTGGTGGATGTGAGTGACAAGGACTCTGACAAACTTATCGAGTCAGAGTTGCTAGTGAATGAAGACAAGGAAGTAGAGGAAGTGGTCAAAGAGGAATCAGGAATGCCAATTACTCATGTGACACCTTTGGCGGCAGATGTGGTAGTAGAGACATTTCCATTGAGTCCAATTTCTGGTGCTGCTAATAGTTCAGGTGAAAGATCCGAAACGTCGATTTCAACTTGTGATTCAGAAAAGCAAGTTAGTCAAACTGTCGAGTTAGAGTCAGGGGTTGGTTTGTTTATCACTGAAGGTAGTAATTTCACAAAAACTTCTGATCATGTAGTCGAGAAAGCAGAGGAAAACTTTGTAAGTTCATTATCAGTAGCAAAGTTTGATTCGATGGAAGTAGCACCAATTGTTGAAAGCTCTAATGGATCCATTCTCAAAGAAGGTGGCGTTCATGAAGTTGAGGGTCCTCAGCTGGAAGTTCGTACTGATACTCCAACAGCTGCGGCCTTTGAACAATGCCAAAAAACTAGTGAGAAGGTGAGTGTTTTATTTTTTATGGCCAAATACTTAATGCTTTTAAAGTTCCCTTCTTTTTATTAAAAAAATCTGTCAGTCATTTTAAAATCCACCACTATTAAATTTCTGGGGTATAGATATGTAACTTCTTAAAGTCGATTTTTCGATTATGACAAAGTATTGTGGGGACAAAAGCAAAAATGAAGCTAAATGGATCTTTACTTGAGTAGTTTCTGGTCCAGTTGAAACTTTCGAGTGAGGAAAAAATAGCAGATTCCATTGATCTAAAACCTTTAGTGAGAAAACTTACTCCACAGAACCCCCCACACCCAAAAGAGAGAGAGAGAGAGAGAGAGAGAGGAAAAAGAAAAAAAAAAGATAGGAAATGTTCTTTTGACTTTGTTTATTTCAAAGATTGCCACATTCTGTGTTTGTAACTCAACTTTTGAAAGCATAATTTGCAATTGGGCCACATCTGATGCTCTTTTACAGGCTCCAAATGCTTCTCCAAGTGGTACCCAGAATCACAACAAGACATTCAGCAATGGCATTGATCAGGCCTCAAAAATCAAAGAGGAGACACAGATTGAAAATAAAGTAGATGCTCAACAGGACAGTGGCTCCCAGAAACAAACCATTCCAACATTAAATAGAATCAATCTGTAAGAACATCTAGTTCCCCTTCACTTCACTCTGATCCATATTATCAAACAAACTCACATCCATTCTTCCACTTGTTCCTTTTCAGCGAATCATGGGAAGAGATGTCCAAAAATCCCTCAAACCCCGAAAGCAACCCGCTTCTGGAAATCCTCAAGGCATTCGTTTCCGCCTTCGTGAAGTTTTGGTCCGAGTAAGTAGCTCTATGATTGTCAAATAGATGAATAGAGAGTAATTAGAGATTAGTTTTTTGCCTGCCTGTCTCTGTACCCCCACCCGGTTTACTCCGGTCCCATCGTCGGTACTTCTGAAGAAACTGGGATGTGGGTTGGCATTTCTACCCTCAGTAGTTACAAGGTAAGCAAAATCTTGTAGAAGGGATATGTTTATTTTTTTGCTTTTTTACTGTAACCATGAGATGTGTCACCCCATGATTATTTTCTTCCAGATATTACGGTTGATTATATTCTTTTTCCATTACCACATGATAAAAAAGAGAGAGTAACGTGAGAAGGAGCCTTTTGTGTGTTATAAGAAGGAACGACAGGGAAACAGGAGAGAAAGGGATATACAGATTGGAGTTTTAATAGCCATTTTCTTTCTCCTTTTTGCTCTGACCCACCCGACATCTTATATCATATGGATCATGTAGTCACATGATTTTCTGGATACCCAATTTTCTAGTAGTACTCTTCCTGCAGCCTTTTATAAATATTATTTTTTTATATATAAATTCCAAATAATGCCTCTTTCCTATTTTATTTTCCGAGTAAATTTTAGTTCACCCCGTTTGATAATAGTTTCGTTTTAAAAAGTTAAGCTGGCTTGAACTACTCATACCCCGAGTGCTTTTTATTTAGTTATGAATATCTTTTTAAGAGGGTGAAATTATGTTTTAGAAAAAAAACAAATTGAAAAGGACTGTGTGTTGTTTTTTTTTTCTCTTGAACCATCAAATCTTGGATATATGACAAAATGTTGTTTTTGGTCTTTTCAAGAATTGGATTGTCTAAATTAGAACATAGCCATATGTAATAGCAATTTTATAAGAGTTTTATTGTGCTTAAACGTCCATTTCTTTATATATTAAAAAAAACAAGTAAATATATAAAGCAAACGTGTGGAAAAAAACATGTCAGCTAAGTCTTCGAATGGCATTTTTCTTTTAAGCTACCTATGAAAATTAAAGATGAAATAGACTTATCTTAACGATTTTTTATGTTCACATGGCCAATTTTCAATCTTTTTCGCATTAGGCAATAACCAAAACTGAATTTGAAAGTAACCATTTATAATTCCTTTTTAATGAGTAAGAAACTAAAAAAAAATAAATAATTAGAATGGCAAATTTCCAAACCATCTAATATGAAGTCAATTACACATCCTCCTCTCATTATTGACTTCTTTTTACTTAAAAATAAAAATCATAAATAAAAGAGCAAAAATAAATAAATAAATAAAATTATTCTTCATACAAAGCTTGTAATAAACTCTTCAATCTCCCTTTTTCCGTGCCATTGGATCTGGTAATTTTTTTATTTTTCCAATTCTGCAAAAAAAGGAGAGAATATTGAAAATGATTACATGGAATTCGAGTAAATTGATAATAAATATAATTAAAATAAGCTGCAATGCACAGAGAATTTGTAATTTTGAAGCAACCTTCGTATTAGGAAAATCAGTTGATTTAAAATACCCAGACCTGGAATGTTGTTTTGTCTGCATTTTTAAATTTTAATACATAACATAAGGTTAAATAATTAATATCTCGCTACCGTGGCCGTGGTTTGCCAACATTTTACATATACCTAAATTAGAAATATTCCACGTGTCAAATAAATTTAAATAACCTCATACAACTAGGTGTTGAAATTTATACTCTAGATTCCATGTCACATTATTGATTATACGCCTATTTCTTGTTTCAATATATTATTTTGAAAATATTTTTTTCTGGACAATTTTAAAAGAAAATTGAACTACATAGTTTAGTTGTGCAGTGATTTTCACCTTTTTTTTTCTTTTAGTACAACATGTGGGGTGAGAGATTGAACTTACAACCTCTTGATTGATGATATATGYCAATTACCACTGAGCTATGCTCGTGATTTTTACTTTTTAATGGATGTGAGAAAAAAATTGCATTTTCTATTCTATATATTTAGTCCGATATCAATATTCTCTAGTTTATTTTTATAGTCATTTTCACTCACGTATTTTTTTGCTTATTAGTTAGATGTGGGGTAACTTACAACGAGTTGCTTCGTTAAGAACATGCAATCTCTTTGTAACACCTACATGGAAGTCGTATATTCGAACCTTCGAACAGGTGCGGATTCGAAAAAAATTGTGGATAATTTATTAGTTAATATTTGAGCAATTTTCTAAAGTTAACTCCCCCGCTAATCACATATAGAAGAAAAAAAAATAGAGAAACTTTTACCTAAAAGTTGGATTGGCTCAAGGTCCATTCATAGAGATTCAAACAAAAAATAATATCCAGTTTGCAATCATCCCAAGAAAAATGCCAATTTACCCTTTTACCCTTGAAGATAAAAATATGAAAAATAATTATTAAAAAAAAAAGAGAAGGATATTAATCCGGTTTAGAGATAGTTTAATACACACTTAATGAAGGCCAATGATTGACGGTGAAACCAAGAGAGAGAGAAAAAAATTAAATTAATTTTTATAATTTGTTTAATTAAAAAAAGAGAGGAAAAAACAATTTCACGTGGGGAGATTCATTTAGGTAAACCCAATCCATCAATAAACTCATTTCTCCGTTCCCTTTTTATTTAATTATCAATTATTATTTAAGGAAAAAAACAAAAAAGAAAAGGGGAAAAAATGGAGTTTGGAGATTAGACGCTGTAAAAGAAAAGAAAAAAACAAAACAAAAAAAAAAGTAGGGTTACCCAAAGCTCAACTTGGTGGGTATCCAATGCCGCCGTCGGTGCGGTGCCCATCACGCGCCTTCTTCTTTTTACTAACTTTTTATTTTTATTTTTATTTATCTTTCTGTAGTTTATGTCACCTGCTACATTTTCTTTTTAATTACTTTCTTTTTAGGGAGAAATCCACTTTTCCATCTCGTAAAGTTCTAATTTCATAGAATAAAAAAAATTTTGGTATAAAGTTCTTGTTACTAGATGTGAATGTTCTTGTGATTATATGAATTATTTGAGAATATCATGTTGATTATTATGATTTTCTAAAGAATATAACATTAATTTAAAATGTGGGGTTGGAATTGACATTTCAATCCATACCGATAGTTACTGATGTTTTAATTTAGTTGAATTTTGAATTTTTTGTTTTGTTTAGAATATCATTTCATCCACGTGAGGTGGAGATTTGAACTTGCTATCTTTAAATGAAATAGACATGTCTTAGGCATTGAGTTATGCTCGTATTATAATTCGAGTGGATGAAGACTTATTCAATTAATGTTATAATGTTGAACAATACATTTAAGCAAATGAATACGTAGAAGAATTGAGCGATTTTTTATTTAAAAAGATTGAGTGATTTGAGCTTCGACGGTTTAAAATTTGACTAAATTAGTCAAGAGTAGAACTCAAATGGTTAAGAGGGAATAAGTTCAAACCTCATGATGATCACCCATTTAAAAATTAATTTTCTATGTGTTTTCTTGACAATCAAATATGGTAAGATTAGGTGATTGTCCCGTGAAATTAGCTGAAGTGCGAAGCAAGCTTGATGAGTCATAGATATCGACAAAAAAGAAAAAATTAAGGCATTAGTAGCTTTCTATCATGGTCGTAATTTTAAATTTTCATTTTTTTTTCCAACATAAGTGACCTAAAAAAATTGAGTACAAGTCACTCCTAATAAAAAATCAACTAAAATTTAGTAGACATTTTGACTAATTACTCCTTCTCTATACTAGAAAATCAACTGAATTTTATTGGTTAATTCATTATTAGTATAGTGGTAAGTACTACATTTAAATATATACATTTTATTTTATAGAACAAGAAAAAAAAAACAATTTTATCAAATTTGGTCCTATCTTATTTCCAATGGACAAAATCAAAGCATCCATGTGATCACCTCCCATACCTAAGAACCCTTTTAAGTCATTTTCAACATTTAAACATATATAAGGAAAAAAAAATTATGGTCCAACTCTAATTATTAAAAAAAATAGAAAATTGAACAGATAATTATCAAGAATTACGATACCATTTAAGAACAAATTTAATTTAATGCTATTTTCTTTAATTTGTATTTTTGGTTCTTCTGTCACACTTAACAATCATTTTTCTCATTCTAGAAAAATAGGGAACAATTTTTCTCATTTTATAATTTTGACTTGTAGCACTTTTTTATCTCCTGCAAGTAAATAGCTTTATAAATATATTTTGGAGGAAAAAGGAAAATTAGGTCTAAGAAAGTAAAAAAAATAAAAAAATTAGAAGAAATAAATATTTGTGTTTGATTATAAATGTTTTTTTTATATAAATATATTTATTTTATTTTATTTCTTTTGTCTTCAAGGGATTATAACAATAGCATTACTTTACCTCGTGGAGTTGTACTTGTCTCCGTGTAGCAAACTTTATTTTAAAATTTTAAGTCAACTTTTAAAATAAAAAAATAGTACTTTTAAATTTTTTTATTTACTTTTTACATTTGATGATATTATTTTTAAGAGGTAAAAAATATTTTAAAAAAATGATGCTGAAATTTGGAGAGTCTAGGTGTCCTTCGATCGGGGATCGTCAGACAAGTTTAGCCTCCAGCAATGAATCTCGACACCGGTGCGGTGTCTTGCTTAATATTTTCTGACGATCAAGTTAGTAATCGCAAARGAAAAGAGAAACGGTAAGCACCTTATTGCTTAATGATAAAATTTTCACTTACTCCGCGTCGTGGTGTTCTGTTTCTTTTATAGGTGTTGAAGTCAATTGGGGAGAATACCTTGCGTGCGCTGTGGCAGATCCACTTACTTACGAGCTCTGATAGGTCGTTAGGGGACATTCCCGAAGCGTGGTATCACCCCTATTGCCTACCACCTTGACTCGTTGTAAATGTTCTATAGTGGAGTGTGCCACATAACTACCCGTACGTCTCTACCATAGCTAGCGTCGCTTCCTCCTTTGGTCGTTAGTCCATTGGGGGGTTTGGTCTCCACTACTAAATGTTGCCTCTTGAGCTTCACACTTGCTCGATTTTGACTCTCAAAACATAATATTTATAAAAAAAAATAAAAGAAGAAATTGTAAAAATTGAGAGGGAAAACAAATAATTAGGCGTAAAAAGATACTTTTCCAAAAATTGAAATATTAAACATTCAAATCGGGGAAAAAAGAAAAACAATTTACCAATACATTTGAATTCATTAACCCTTTTCCCAAAAATATAAAATTATTTATTAAAAAAAAAAAAAGAAGGCCTACATTAAAGTTAGTAACTTTTTTGAGATCCCAAAAGTAACCTCACAAAAAAAAAGGATAAAAGGAAAAAAAAAAGAAAAAAGAAAAAAAAAAGAATATTTGATGGTTTAAATCGATCTCAAGAAACGTGAAATCTCACCAAACAAAGCACAAGAAACTTTCCCAACCGACACGGGCCACGCGCTCGGGGCGAGGCGCGTGGGGGTGACAACCGGCGATGTGGTCCGGCAGAAGCTTTTGGCTTTCAGGCTGCCCCCTGCCCCTGCCCCCTGCCCGTCTTGTACTGTAACGTAAAATTTAAGTTCCACTTGTCAACCTCTTGAAAACCTTTTTTTTTTAATTAAAAAATAAACGCATGATGATTCCCACCGTCCGATGTTGGTGATTCTCTTTCCTCCACCTCATCATTGGGTGACACGTGGAGCGATCCCACTTGTCCTTCACCCATCGTTTGTAACCAATTATTGTTTCTTTCTTCGCTAGTGTTCATTTTTTTGTGAATTTCATGCGGCTTTTTCTTTGGATTATTGGGATTAGAAAGATGTGACCCTGTAAGTTTTGTCTCAACTTTAATTTAAACTCACTCTCTTGTTTTTTTTTCCTTCGATCATATCATTTTTATCACCTCCCTTTTAATTCACTTTATAAAGTTTAAAAAATCCTTTTAACTTTTAAATGCAACTTATAATTATTTTTTTAATGTTGTTTATATATGTTTATACATCACTAATTTGAAACTATATCGAGAAAAATGTGAAATTATATCTAAATTTTTTACCTTTCTTCCCAACACATTTGAATTATTAGTCAAATTTAAAAAATAAAAACAGAATTTTGGAAGTCGAATTTAGATTTTGGAAGCATTATTTTTAAAAAGTTAATAACAAGGCAAATAAACATACAGGTGAAAGTAGTAGTTGTAAGCTTAATTTTCAAGAATAGAAAATAAAAAACAAAATGGTTATCGATGAGATATAAATTTGTATATATTATTTTTTATTTCCTTGCGTCGAATATACCACGCGTTTCTATTTTCATTCGTTTTTTGATGCATTGCAATGGATTCAGCAAAACTCTTCTAATTCGAATAGCATTTTTCTCGATACATTTGATTAAGTTTTAGTACTTATTCTTATGAACTAATGAAATACATATGGTTCAAGAAGGAAATTAAATCAGTAGATAGAAGAAACTATTATCGAGATAAAAACGAGAGAGTTGTAGTAGGTGAGTGAGTGAGTCCTCACTGACCTTAGCGATTTCGATCGCCTAGCAGGTCTTTTATTTGATACGTAACATCGCTAAAGCGTATAGTTCAATTAGTCAGTGCCCTATCAAGGCAGAAGCTRCAAGTTCAAGCCCTGTCAGTTTATAATTGAAGGGTGGAACCCGTAATTTTCTTGGTGGGGTAAAATATTACATTTTAACATTTTTATATGCAATCTTCCCATTTTGAAAATTTAGAGAAAATAATAATTAAAATCTTTATTTTATTGGACCGTAAATTGAGAGAAAATGAGTTCGAACATCTCATGATATGTAGCTACTTACTTTAGGAATTAATTCTTATGTGTTTCTGACATCAAATATCGTAAGGTCAAGCGGATGCTTCACGAGATTAGTCAAAATGTACATAAATTAGTCTGGACGTTCACATGTATTAAAAAAAATTAATCGAAGATGAATGAAGGGAGATAATTGCCAGCTCCCCATTTTTCTTCACTATACCTTTTACTAAATTTGCAACTTATTGAAACTTGTGGAATTAATATAATTAAATTAAAAGAAAAAAATCACAAGTGTAACAATGACGATTTCAAGTACACGATAACTCAAATTTACCTATGATCATAGTTCTAAAAACGTCATTTTAGAAACAGATACATGCCAGCCAAGCAAAACTAATGATTCCCAAAATCATTGTTTAAAACAAACTTTAAGCTCAGCAAAATTAAGCGATGATTGTTTCATAAAATTTATAACGTACACAGATAAGATGTATAACTCCAAAAACATCATACATAAATATCGTGAATAAAGAGTATACCTTTTTAGTTCCCCTAAAAATTTAAGTTTGGTAGAAAAATAAACGTTGGGGTGGCGTTTTGGAATGTAAATGGAAGTAAAAAAGAACCCATGCCTTTATGAAATAAAGTAATTAATGCAATAAAAACAAGAAATTTGGAACTTATTTACTGTGGAATTTATTATTGCAATTTAATAACTACTAAATTTGGATAAGCCTTCCAACAATGTCAAAGAATTAAAAACCTTTGGCTAATTGAGCTATGTTATTCACTTTTATACAATTTTATAATTAAAAAAAATAATGAAATAATAAATATATTTTTTATTGAAAAATATTTCTCTAATAAATCCCTTGATTTTTATTAGTCACTTAGCTCGCTCAAATAATTAATTGTTTTCATTATTTCCTTTTAACTCAATCTCGTGGTTGACTGCACAAAATCTCTCTTACATTTTCTATTTTTTAGTACAATACGTGGGATAGAGTTTTGAACTCATGATCTTTTAGGTGTCTATTATCGCTAAAGCATGTTCGCGCACTTTGGATTTTTCTTTTTCTTTTTGTCATAATTGAAACTTTTAAAATAATAGACTGATATCGGAACAAAACTACCTTAAGTTATCCCTTACGAATGCCATCAATTTCAACTTTACCATTAACTATTTAAAAGTTTCAAATCTATCCCAAATTTTTAACCTCTATTAGTCATGTAAACAAAAGTTGTTCGACATAGTTTTTTTTTCGTTCAACTACAGGATGAGAATCGAATCATAAACTTTTAAGATGGTATTATGATGCATTTGAGCCATGTTTGGACGGATAACAAATAGTTATTTTTAAACAAATAAGAAGGACAAAATATTGAAAACACAAAACTAAAACTAACTACATACAAAATGAACGATAATAATATCCATACAAATTTAAAAATACAAAGACCATAATAAAAATAAATCGAAATCAAAACATAGATGATTGAGCCAGCAGTGGACCAAAAAACTTAAAACTAATAAGTTACGACAAATGTATGCTCCATTTAATAATCGTTTCCTTTTTTAAAATCATGCTTACTCTTTCATACTTCTATAATTAGTATACGTTCACTTTTCTTAAAACCACATTTGAATCCTGAATTAAATTTAAAAAAACAAAAGCAATTTTGTCTTTTGCTTTCAAAAAGTAGACATCAAAATAAAAAAATACACGAGTAGAAGTAATATTTACGACTCACTTTTCAAAAATAGAAAAAAAGAAACAAAATGATGAGCCTTAATTATTTATTCATTTTGTGATTATCAATATTAACCCCTTATACCATATTAAATCACCGGTCAATCAAAAAACTTAAACACATAAATTACGACAAATTTGATTATTTATTTCATATAATTGTGGCTAAACGGGTTTAATCGGATCCCCATGGAGCAGGATTCCGGATCCGGGTCGAGTCAGCTAAGAGAGAGTTAAAGGAAGCCATCACCAACCTGTCAACTCCTCATCTCTTAGTTTCTCTCTAGTTTTTATTTCCTTTTTATTTTTATTTTTGCTCTGTTTCTCTCTCTACTGTGTTCTTCAAAGGCACGTCTTCCAAGTGATTTCCTAAATAAATAGTGCTCCACGAGAGAAACGCTTTATAGTGTTGGTTCATCCACTTTCCCCTTCTTCTGATCCTTTGATTTTGCCTTTTTTTTTTCCTCTCTCTCTCTCAAAGAATCTTTCAATCCTTTCCGCCATGTCCATGGACCTGGAATTCCCCAAAAATCTCCCCAAAATCCGCCTCCCTTTGCAGGTCCGATCCCCCAAACCCTCCAATTCCGACAACATACCCTCCGATCGCGACGGCGGCGGCGGCGGCGGCTGCGGCGGCGGAGAAGTTGACCGCGGCTGCCGGACGCCGACCTCGGCCGAGCACAAGATTCCGAAGATCGTCAGCTGTCCTGGAGCGCCGAAGAAGCCGAAGAGGCCGCCGGTGCCCTGCAAGAGGAAGTTGACCATGGAGCTCAAGTTCTTCGAGATCGTTAACCAAGAAGAGGTCGACAACTTCTTCCGATCCGCTTACGATCTCGAAGCTTCCACGGCGGCGCCGACAAAGAGGAGCTGCTGCCGGTCAGCCTGAACAACACACACCAGACGGATGAGCCGGTTTGAGCCCTAAATTACACCGATTATAGAAGAGAAAATCAATTTTTCTTTAATTCTTTCTTTTTTCCCTCTCCATAGCGATCAGCTCTTGATGTGTATTATTAATTACACGTACATACACATGGAATGCAAATCCCCTTTGCATCGATCAGAGATAATCGTATTCAGATTATCAACCAACAAACACAATTTCCTGCACATATTTCTCCCCAATTCTCACCGCCGATTTCCTCAAATTTGAAATTGACTCTCTTCTCTGATAATTTCCAACACTATAACCTGCAGATCCGTAGTTCTTGATCTGAAATTTCAAATCAAACTCTTACAAAACCTGAGGAAATCGAAATTCAACAAAATCATTTCTAGGGTTCCCCCCCCCTCCCCCAACTATTTCGTACGGCTGTTGTTTGCATACGATCTGTGGTTGCAATTAAACTGTGAAATAATTTTCAAACGAAATTACATGATCATCTGGTGATTTAATTTCTTCATTTTCTCTCTTTCGGTTGTGATTAAGATGGAATTTGATCTGCAGATTTGTGCCATGGAATTTTCTTGCTGAGTGATTAACACGGCTCTGGGAATTTATTAAAGTTATATTTACTAAAATTTGATCAATTTCCAGATAGAGAGAGAGATGAATTGGAATTTTTCGTATTCCAATTTCAAATTTTAGAGAGAGAGGGAGTGCTTGCCAAAAATTTTTATTCCATCCCCAAATTTCAAATTTTGGAGAGAGAGAAAGAATGGTGGGAGTTGAAATTTTAGAGAGAGAAAAAGGAAGAGGGAGAGAGAGGGAGAGGGCAATTTTGAATTTTGTATGAAAATTTTATTGAAAAAAATTAGATCAGCATTTTTTGTCCCATTGTAGGCCACAACTTTCCCCAGGCAAAAAAGGGGTAAATTTAATATGTCTCCGCATCATTCAATTTTGGAGTGCTTTAAAATGTTTTTTTTTATTTGGTTTTGGAGAAAAATATATATATATTTTTTTTCATAACATTTATATAGACAAAAAAAAAAAATTATCTTGAATAGTTAGATAGCACTTTAATTGGGCTATTTGGACAAGTGGGTGTGCCTATCCTTTAGCTGATCAATTAAGTCAAAATTATAAATCATTATTAATTCAACCCCACATATATATTTTCAGCAGCAAAATTATTTTCCATTAAAGACAGAAATTATATATATATATATATATATATAAACCCTATTAGAAATTTTTATTCATTTTATTTTCAATTTTTGGCTTGTTTTGGGTTTTAGGCTATTTATATCTTGAATACACAATTTCATTATTTTTCGTCATCCTGAAAAAAAGAATGAAGAAATGGTCTTCAACGCATTCTTTTTAAATGTATGTAAATAAAAACAATATCATGAAAATAAAATTTGGGTGTGTCTCGAAGTGATAGTAGAGTGATTTTGAAAAAGATATTTAATTATAATTGATTTTTTAAAATCACCATCTAATGATACTTTCAAAATTAATTTAAAGGGCCTTAAAAAAATCAATTTAAATGGATTTTAAACTTAAAATCAAAATTTTAATTTGCAAATATGATCCATGAAAAGGAAATTAATTTTGACAATGACAAAAGTGATTTTGGCATGTCAAACACACCCTTTGTCATAATCACCATCTGAGGTAGAATTTTATATTTTAACTTCATATATATATATATATATAATATATATATGTGAATTTTCAATTTGAGAAACTTTGAAAGAGAATGAGGTATATTGAAAAATGGTCTTCACAATAACACACATTTTTTCTTTATGTATTTAAATAAAAACAATATCATGAAAATAAAATTTTTTGTATCCATCGTCAAGGTAGGATTTTACATTTTAACTTTGTAGATATAGGAGCTTTCCCTTCTAAAAGTTTAGAAAGAGAACAGGGTGAAGTAAATGAAAAACTTAAAAATCTCACCTTAGACAAATAAAGGATAAATGTCGTTCCATTCAATATTTGCTCTATCATTGTTTATTATGAGTTCAAATCTCTCAACTCCACTAGTATTATTTCAAATCCAAGCATAAAAACATATCGGCTTACATAATGGATACCATAATTTCTTTGTTAGACATACGAAAATGATAGTCTTACACCCTTGTTCATCATGAATTCAAAATCTCCCAACTCCACTCGTACGTGTTATTTCAAACCCAAACATAAAGACAAATTTGCTTACACCATCGATGCACAATTTCTTTCTTAGGCAAACGAAAACGATAGTCCTAGAGAGTGAATAATTTTGAAAAGGGGTAGCATAGGTAAATAAATGAGTTTGATATAGGGCATAAATAAGCATGTGTGTACTCTTATAGATTTTAGAATAGGGAAGTTAACATTAAATTGGGATGGTGAAGCATATTGGGATTTGTGAAGAAGGGAAATGGAATCAAATACAAAATTAAAACTTAAAAGAAGGGCATGCAAAAGCTAGTCCATGGCTATGAATATTATTTTTTCTCTTAAAGAAGACACATAATTAGTAGTGGTTGGATCCATCTTTGATCATGTTTCTAGAAGTTAATGTGGTGAAAAGAGGTTGGAAACTTAATTACCAACCATTTAAAAAAATAAATAAATAAAAATTAAACCTCTCTCTCTCTTCTACTCATGGAATATTATGAGAGAGAGAGAGCTTGGTTTTCAAGCTATACTCATGGTGTCTTGATCTTGAAGAAACATTTGAAAAAAAAATAAATTAATTAGCTCTCTCTCAAAGAACATTGAGGAGAAAAAGGAGGTTTGTCAAATCCATTTGAAAAATTTCTTTAATTATTAGAAGGAATAAGGGAAGAAGAAGAAATGTTTTGTTTTTAAGAATTAATTTAAATTTGACCAAATAATGTTGTATAATGTACGTTTAATGATGCTACGTAAAGAACATAAATACGGTATTTTATAGGTATGAATTGAAATCTCCATGCTTTATATTGACGAGCGACGACCTCTTTAGGACTTATAAGCATGTTGGTCATAACTTTTGGACCATTGAAAAGTAGTTTTTCCTATTCCTAATGTTTGTTTAGATGCATGGCCAAAAGTGGCTTTTGAAAATACTATTTTAAAAAGTTATTTCGATCACGTTATTTAATGATCCACCTTACGGAATCTTGTAGAGTAATAACAAAATGGAAGCTATTAATTAATAAAAAGGTAAAAAATAAATAAATATGATATAACTCAGGTAGATAAAGTATCTATTATCGTCTTAATGTTCAATAGTTTGATTCCTAGTCGAGAACTAAAAAAATGAAAAAAAAAAAGAGAAAATTATATTTTAAAATATTCTGTTGAGGAGGGAGAAATTGATGAATGATTATTTGTTGTCTTCTTCGTCCAATTCCTCCCTTCATGTGAATGTCACATTCTTCTCCTCTTTTTCATCCAAAGAATCGTTTCACCCAAAACAAATTAACAAAAAAACAAAAACAAAAACAAAAAAGAAAGAAATAAAGAAGGAAAGAGAGAGAGAGAGAGAGAGTTTATTTTAAAAAAGGGAGAATAAGAGAAGAGAAGAGAGAGAATCATGGAAAACTGGAGAGTGAACAGAGAATCATCTGAACGGGAAGCCCAGCCCATTATGGGATAAGTGGGCTTGTATTTGGGTCCGGACCATATGAGGCCCATTATGGCCCGATTCAAATTTCCATAGGATAAAATTCCGATGGCTCTCCCAAAAACAAAAAAAGAAAGGTATCTTAACCACTTGAGCTATGTTCAGTTTGGCTTTTAAAGGGATATTTTGTCCTATTTCCATTCGTTAAAATGGTCCTGATTTAGATTTTTTTTTTTTGAGAATTTAAATGTGTTGCTTTACTTTTTAAAATCTATACTATATATAAATGGGGTTATGGATGAGAATCTTTGCGTTCCATTTTTGCCATTTCACTTTTTAATAAATACCTATTTTACCCTTGAAACTTATCTAGGATGCAACTATTGGGTCGAGGTATCTGTTGAGAGAAGTGATGTGTTCATTCACATATGGATGTGATTGAGATTGATAATTGTTTATATATAATATAATAGATCGATGTATTCTTTTAGATAGATAAGTTAATCCAACAGGTGTGATTGATGAAATGATATATCCATTCCTAAATAGGTGTGATTACAAACATCTATATAACATGAAAGAAAACACCATGCATAAAATTGTGTATTTTCTCTCTCAAAATGTTTATAAAGGCTTTTCTCTTGCAATGAAAATAAAAAATTTTTGTTATTTGCAAAAGAAACACTAAAGATCCAAGAATCCATAAATTTATTTGATTTGATGATGAGGTAGAGTATAAAATTACATTTTTATATTAATATATTAATGATTTATTTTAGTTTATTAATTTTGTATTCTTCGTAATATAGACTCTTGATTGTTGCTGTATATGTTAACTACTTTTAAATTCCTTATTTCATGTTTATTTTTGTGTTTATGTCTTTATTAACTAACTTGAGTATTTAACCATGAATATTTATTACTTGATTTGTTAAATTAATTATTTACATATTAGATTATTGTATTAGTTTTCATATTATAAGGATTTTTGTTTTCCTATCTTGCCATTTAAATTTTCAAAAATTTATTGACAAGAGCAAATTATTCAGGTAAATATGTTCGTTGAGAGAAGTTAATCCATTGGATGTGCTTACATAAATTAAAGAAGAGTGTTATCATCCGCATATGGAGTGATTCATACTACAATATGAAACATCACAATCAAATGGTATAGATGTATCTATGGAGGAGAATGTATGTTTCTTATTTTGCCTTTTAAGTTTTCGTAAATTTATATTTTAGTTTTTTAAACATCATTTTTAATATATTTTAAAAACAAACATTTAATTCCATGTGCATTGCACGTGAGACAGTATCTGACGATTTTAATGTAGCTCTTGGAGGTGCCTAGGCGCCCAACTTGTTGAAATTATTTGCTTTTTTGTGTTCCCTCTCTCAATTTATCTTCTACAAAAGAAAGAATACTAAAACACAATTAAACCACCCAAAGATAATATCATGATTTTTAGGTTGAAATGTTTCTTTTGTTCTTATTATTTTAAAATTTTGAGTTCAATAACATGTTGGAGTGCGGATTCGAATATAAAACATCCAATTTTCAATCGACGATATTAATATATACTTTAATCCATCGAGATATATTCAGATTAATTGAGATTTTAACATCTAGCCTTTATTTATTATGTAATATTTGAAAAGAAAAATTAAAAGAAATTATTAATTACCGTGCACTTTATATAATAGTAATGATTACATTTTCATTTTAGGTAATAATGGTTCATTTTCACTTTATATAACAGAGACTCTCTAAAACTCATTTCATAAGTTTTTTTTTCTTTCTCATTTTATATATTTGATATGAATCAATAAAGGACTCGAGAGTCAAAGAGTGCAACGAGTTCACCCATTGTTTGTAAAAGCAGATTTTGAATTTTAAGATATATGAAAATTTAGCTTATGAAGTCATGAGCTTCTCCTTTGCATTTATTGTATTTTAAAATTGCATGTGAGAATTATTTAAGTAGTCTTCTTGATCAAGCTAACTTGTGGAGCGGAGTGATTCAGATCTTGAGTTTAAAAACAAGTTTTCTATACTCTTTAACTTGATCGAACATGAAGATAAATCTGTTATAACTTCTTCCTTAAATTGAATCAAATCGTATTTGGGGGTTTTGG
>NW_019104493.1:986091-1025677 GCF_001995035.1 Momordica charantia
ATATGGGCTTGTCAATCACTATTACTTGAAAATTGAGTAATTGTGATCATTGTGTCAAAACATATATAAATCCGTCTCTGTTAGAGGAACAAATCCATTTTCTGCTGATCATATCCATCTTTAATGCATAAATCTTGGTCCCTACTTTGGCTTTCAGGTTAAAGTTGATCCAAGTTAGATACTACGTTTCATCTCGACTACTAAAAGAGTTCTCTGCAGCTTTGTCAAGGGATGAAACTCGCAGAGGACGCGAGTTTGATTGTGGAGGAGATGAATGTTGATTATGATGACATGGAGGGAAAAAAGTTAGATGTATTTGATAATCCATTTATCAGAAATGTAGGGTCTTCATCGGTTGGGAGGCAGCCGTCCGAACAAGGGACCTTTATATTCCCACAATTGTATGATACTGTCCGCTTTTGGCATAACCCTCACAGCTTTACTTTTGGTTTCACCCAAAAGGTCTTATACTAATGGAGGTTGTCCCTACATATATACTCATGATCTTCTTCTCCCCTAACCAATGTGAAACTTTGTTTGTACTCCTTGCAAACCTAACATCATCTTCTCACCTCTTCGACGTTCCTTATCGGTCGGGTGGGTTTAACTCAAAGGTATTTCCATATTTTATTTCTTCACTCATCACAAGCAAACTAACAACTATACTCCAAATCTTCATAAAGAAAATGTACTACATTCAAAATCTAGCTTTTTGCGACTTCCTGAATTTCCCTGTTAAGTTAGAATCTATTGGCTTAACTGGGGAAGGAACATCCTAAACACCATGAAAGTTGATACGATATGAAGCACGCGAAATCAGAAAGGATTCCTTTCGGTTTCACATGGAAATCATAGAATTCACAACAGAAAGATTAACAAAGTAAAGTTATGCCTTTTCCCATGCTCCTAATAATTACAGTTATAATTTTATGCACAGTAAAGTAAACACAATAATAATGGGGTCAGATTTACTTTACCTTTTCCAGTGGATCACAATCTGTCTTTACTATTGAACTGCAGAAAAATGTTTTTTAGTGAAACATATTAGTTGAAGAGAAGATCAGTTTAGGAAGTGGCTTTGGTTCCATCAAGGGTTCTTTTGGAAGAGAAGATCTTTCCAAGAGGCAAATTGAGTGGGGTCTCAAAAGATTCTGCAGAAAGACAAGAAGATTTCAGTGGCACTCAAGACAGCAATTCTGGATACCATTCATTTAATGGATCTACAAGATCAAACCATTCATCATCTGCCTCACAAGTTGCCACCTCTGACAGCCAAGTCGAAAATCAAGGAGAAGAGTCGGATCAAGTTTCGGTTGTTGGAGTATCTGCTCTACATAATTCTGGTTAATCTAAAGATTTTGTAGTCGCCGCTGAAGTTACGATCGAGTTGCTTCGGGCAGAAGTGGATATGTGGAAACAAAATTCTCTCCGACTTACGGCGGAGTTGGATAAACTTCGGAATGAACTTCTAGTGGAGACAAAGCACCGGGCAAGCCTTCAAGTGGAGCTTTTGGAGATACACACACAGTTCACTGGATTGCAGCAGGAACTTGATAAACTGAGGATTCTAATGGAGGGGACAAGGGAAAAACAAGAGGCCAAAGAGAACATTCTTTTTCAAATGAAGGATGAAGATGGCATAACGAAGGAATGGGAAAGAGAAATGAAGTTTCAAAAGGAATTAAATGGTAATTTGGCTTTGCAGCTAAAGAGAAGTCAGGAGGCCAACCTTGAACTTGTTTCTGTCCTACACGAAATGGAGAATACAATGGAAAAGCAGCAGATGGAGATAAATAACCTTTCAGAAGACAAGGTGGATATTGAAGATATGGATACCTATAGCATCAGCAGTGAAGATAACAAGAGAAGAAGCTCGGAGGATCAAGATTTTCGTAAGGATGTAAGAATGCGCGGTTCGTGCATTGAAGAAAATGTTGTTCAATTACGTGAAGAGCTTGAAGCAAATGGAACTAAAGCCTTGAAGCTCCAGTTGCATCCATTGCCAGAATTTCGAAAAGAGCAAGAACAGAATATTCCAGTTTCTAGGAAGGAGAAGAAAATTCATGGATCCAAGATAGGAGGAATGCCGAATCCCAGAGTGGGAACTCCTCCAGAAGCTCAGACTAAGCTGGAGAATGGTGATTTATATGAAGATACCTTATCTACAGGTACTGCAGAAGCCGAAAGGCTGGGTACAGAGTTCAGTTTGGCGCTGAATGCTGCTATTGACAGTCTAAGGCATGAGAATATGCTGAAGGACATGGAGATTGAAGGCTTGAAACATTGTAAAAAGGAGTTGGAAACTCAGATTATAAGTATTGAGGAAGAGAAAAGTCAGATGGAGGCGAATGTGACTGGTTTGCTCGGAACTAGCAGTATGGATCCTCGGGTTTTAGCCAATAATATTATTTCCAAGACATCATTGAAGTCAAAAAATGAAAATGATGAACTAGAAGCGCATTTGTTGGAACTAGAAAATGAAAATATTTGCTTATCAGAAAGAATATGTGGCTTGGAGGCTGTTCTGAGGCACCTAACCGATGAAAATGAGTCGACTCGTTTGCTGTTACAAGATTCACAATCTACTGTTGGGAAACTCCAGAATAAAGTAAGTGAATTGGAAAATGAAATAATGGCACAAAAACTTGATTTGACAGAGAAGTTAGAGGATAGACAGAAACAATGTATTGAAGCTCTCGAAGAGGGTCAGAATTTGAAAATAGAAAACAAGAAATTGCAGGCTATGATTGAAAGTATAATGGAGGAAAATTCTTTACTGCAGATATCAAATAGTGAGCTGAGGAAGCGAAAGATGGATTTACAGGAGCATTGTGCAATCTTAGAAGTTGAAGTGAAGGATACACTCGAGCTTTTTTCAGGTATCTTAAAGGAAGTAGAAAGTCTAGAAGCGAGTTTTTGTAGGATGCTGAAAGAAATTAGTTTGAAAGAGAAATCCATGACTGGAGAACTTGATGCTCTGGTTCGAGAAATTCAAAAGCATAATGCAAACCTCGCTAGGGATGATAGCCTGTTGAATCAGATGTACCTGGAGAAAACAGCTGAAGTAGACAATCTCGAAAGAAAAGTTGTACACCTCATGAAACAAATGTCTGCAACTTTTGATGAAAAAGAGAGAGAGGCTTCACAGGCTATACTTGAACTATGTTGTTTAAGAGAAGATAAGGTGATGTTAGAAGCTGCTCTACAAGAGGCTCAAGGAAAACTTAGGCTATGTGAGAGCAAGATTGATCTCATCCACAGGGAATCAGAAAGAAAAGTTATGGGAGTTATAGGTGAACTAGCAGTTTCCAAGCAAAACCAGGACATTCTTATGGATTGTCACAGAAAGGTGCTAAGTTCCCAAGAAAATGTCAAAAACAGTGAATTGAAATTGAAGAACATGCTTCGGCGGCATGAATTAAAGTTGAAAGCATCTGAAAGTGACAGGCAAAATCTAGCTGAGGAAGTTTCTGCTCTTAAGATAAAATTGCGAAAGATGGAAGAGCTCCAAGACGAAGTTTTAGTGCTCAAGAAATCACTTGTCGAAGCAGAACATCAAAATAAGTGTCTCAAAGCTTCCTTTGAGATGTTGTCTGAAGATTATGAGAAGCTGAAGGCCAAAAGCGTGACATATTTGGAGGAAATATCTAATATACAGATGGTAGCATCTGAATTAGGGGACTACAAGCGGTGTAAAGCCGCCCTTGAGGAAAAGGTTTGGCGGCTTGAGTGGGAGTTAACTGCAAAAGAAGCATCTTGTACCTTGCTATCTAAGATGAAAAACGAACTTGCACGGTTAACAAGAACAAATAGCCAGTTAAAGGGCAAAATAAAGTACCTGGAGGAGGAGAAAGAAGAGTGTTTCAAGAGAGTTCAAGTGCTTGAAGAGAAGCTAAAACAGCACAAAGAAGAAAAGCATAATGAAGAGGCAATCAATGGGAAACTTCCTCATGATCCAGAGCTCTATGACACTTGTGGTTCAACCTTTGATAATACACAGAGCTTAAAGGTATCTATCAGCACCTTCCATTCATATTAGTGTGCCTTAAAAAAAAACAAAGTAGTTGAACAAATCTGATCTTTGATACCTGTCTCTTATATTGTTTCAGGATGATGCTAAAACAACTCTCTGTTTCAATGAAAGTTCCCAAGTCAAAATACTTGATCCCTTATTGAAGATTCAGTTTATTGGGAATAAATTGGCTGAAGCATCAAGTCGCTCTCACAAAAACTTGATCAAGGGGTAGATTATAGAAGGTGTGTCTTCTTGTTCTGGCTTCTATCTCTCTCACACACCTAATTTACCCGCTTGAGACAATAATTTTATTTTATTTTATTTCTTTAAAAGAAACTATCAATGAATTAGAGACAAAAAAGAAGCAGACAACCCACGAGCCGGGGTTAGAGAGAACCCCTGCCCAAAAGACTACAAAATCAACACAATATCTTCCAATCCTTAATAATTATAAGGAGACTCAAAAGAATTTTTAGTGGTTTAAGCACCACCAAGAGGTCGTATGTTGTACACTATTACACAAAAAAATCCACCAAATCATCTCGTCTTAAAAAATAAAAAGCAACAGACCGAGGGAGAAAACCCCCAAAGGGGAAATCTCCTCTGTGGTTTATCAGCAGTATTAGAACTTCTACAAAGAAGGGACCAAATGAGCCAAGCATCAGGAATGTGAATCAACTAAAAGTTTGAGCTATATATCCCCATTTTTCCTTTGGAGAACTACTCTTTACATTTTCCCTAAAAGAGCTAGGAATAAAACAATACACAAAAAGGATAAAAACAGAGGGAGTACTTACTGACATAGAAATGGAGGAGACGAGCCTGATACTAACAAATAAACATGAAGAAAGGAGACAAGGAATGTCCTTAAAGGAATTGTCTTCCTCGCAAGACCTAGTTCTCAATACAATATCTGGCCAAATTTACACGTTACAGGTTGTGTTATATAGCATTAGCTGTAAAACGATACAAGTAAAATAACAGTTGTTAAAGTAATATCCTTATCGCTTAAAACTCATTTATGCATCATGTTCAAACACATAATGTGATAAAATAGAAGATTTTTAAATTCAATTTTGGTATCTAAACATTCGTGTTAGTTCCATTTGGAGCTTTTAACTTAAAAAAATGTTTATACTAGTCCCTCAAACTTAAAAAAATAACTAGTTTGATCCTTGTTATTATTTTGTCACCTAACATCCATTCGTCATCTTAGCGTGCTCGTGTTGAGATATCCATAAATAAATTAAATTTACCCAACCTATTAGCTTAAACTTTTGAGCTAAACTTTTGGGTTGAGTGGTGATTTAATTATCCTTAATATGTATCAAAGCCGGAGGTCCTATGTTCAAACCCCTTCATTGTTATTTTCTCCCAATTTATTATGATTTCCACTTGTTAGGTTTTGTTGCAATTTTCCAAATCCACTAGTGAGGGGGGAGTGTTGAGCTATCCATAAATAAATTAAATTTACGGTTCTAACACATGCTCAGTCAGTATGTGCTATGTTAACCGACATACTCGAATCCATGTTACCAATTTGCTTTTAAGACAAGGAGGGCTAAGATGATTGATTGTTTAAATGTTTAGAAATTGAAATAGACCTTAGGAAAGTTTAAGGATTAAAACGATTAAAATCAAATAATTTAAAAAGTTCAAAGATGGGAATAAGTTTTTTTCAGTATTGCCAACGTCTATTCTTTCGTTTGTTTTTCATTTTTGTTTCAAGGGATGGAAGTGAAAATTTAAACCTAAATAGAAGTAGAACTATCACCTTCTTCCTCCGGCTCCCCTCATCCCATCGGCTGCAGCAAATACAAAATCTACATTGGCTTTCTTCTTCCCCGCAATTACACGACAGTTTGATGAATGATGAACTATAGAGTGCAATATCAGTAGAGCCCCCCAACGAGAAACTCATGGCGATGCGCCGGAACTACCTTACACCAGAAATCGACCATTGAATTAGAGGCCTCGCCGAACTGCCGATAATCTGAGCAAGAAATTTGATATTTCTCGTAGAAGAAAGGGGCGATAAAATTAGGCTTCATACAAGCTAACGAAACGGCTGATAACTGATAAGGCCATGAATTACCTTTGTTTTTGCAGTTCAGCAATTACAGATGCGATCCAATCCAATCATCGACCTTCATGGTAAGCTACCTTCAGATTCACTCATCTTCCTACGTCATCGATTGATCATAATGCAATCAATCACTCAGATCATTACAAGTTTGGAAGGAGGGATTGGCAGAAAACAAACGAGAATGTAGTTATAAATGTATCCTTTTGTAATTCTTTTGCTGAAGAAAATATATATACCGTGTGTTTAATAGATCCGTGATATATTAAAAAAAAAAAAAAAAACTTTAAATCTGTTAGAATTTTTTTTTAAATTCTGACACAAAATTGAAATTTTCAGCTTTTTAAAGTTGAAGGATTTGTTATACATAAACATGAAAGTTTCGAGAATTAAATTAGTAATTTAACTATATACAATTATAATGGTAGAGATTGGAATTTGATCCTGTGGAGAAGACTATGAAGGTCTTTTTTTTCTTTTTTTCCTTTTTTTTTTACTGATATTCACATAGGCCAATTTACGCGCACCTCAATAATAAAATAGACAATCTATCTAATTTATTTTTCCATTTTATTGAACCCTACAATTTAGCTAGAGTCTAGTTGGTATGTTTAATAAACATAAAGGCAACACACATAAATAAAGTCAATCTAAACCTAATTTAATTAGTTAAGATATATTTTGATCATAAGCCAGAAGTTCAATTTGAATCTCAACCCCACGTGTTGTTGAACTAAAAAAATCTTATAACATTTAAATGAGAAAGTAGAAATTAACAGATAGTTGGAATACATTACAAATCCCAATCAATTTCAATTTATTGAAAATAAAATTAATCATACACCAAATATAATATACCACCATCTTTTATAAACAATAATATCATTCAAGCAATAAATCCAAATTATTCTTAAGTAGTAGTTCAAGACTTCAAATAACATACATTAACTATACTTGCGGTAAAATACCTCAAGGAAATTTACATGTACTCACTCAACCTGCTAAAAACAAAAATTTTATTAATTGACTACTATTGAAGAATCTGTCTTGGCTGGGAAAACAAGAGCATAAATAGCCTAAAAGAGTGGTCCTAGAATCCTAGTACACAGATTCTTGCAGCCTCTCGAGTCCTACGCGAGCGTCGAAGGAAACAGAAGACTTCGAAAATCGAAAATCGAAAATCGAACATCAGGGTGAAGTTCTTAGATTCACGTTTCAGATCTTACCTGTTCCAAGAGGTTGCCTTGATGTATCACCAGAGGCCCATGCTTGATAATCCTTCACGAGCTGCATAGCATGATCATGTCAGTCAAGGATTTATCATATAGAAGAGAAGAGATCAATAAAATGGATAAGAGAAAGCTGAAGTGTCTCTATGCGGGTGAGATCGATCGTGTGTTTATTTCGTATGGTTCTTTTTCCTGGACCCGAGGAGAGGGAATTGAAAGCCTTACATGCAACATACCAATTATAAAGGTGCTAAAAAGATCCCTTAGAAATGTGATGAAATGAAGTAATTAGCACGAATTCTCATGATGTAATGTTTTAGCACATTGAAAGGGCCAAGGTGTACAATCAATGGCCAGAGATATCAGAAGTGATCGTCCCGTGAAATCCCAACATGGTTTACATGCAATCACAGTAAGATGGCGCAAAGGCCTCTGTTTTGGAGGAATCTTTTCATTTGATGTACGAGTGAACTAAAGCAAATAATAACCTAATAGCTCAATTGGTTAGAACATATATAATCGACCAAAAGGTCAAAGGGTCAAATCTCCTCCCTCACTTTTCGTTGAACTGAAAAAAACTAAAATGGATAATGCCCTAAAAACATTAAATTTTGGGTTTGGACTTCAGTTAGAATGTAGTTTTCTCTTCACATTGCATATGCTAGTGATGTAAAAGATGAGTTTAAAAACCATATATTGTAGATTTTTCCTTTTAGTTTTCCAACTTCATGAAGATTACAAACAAAGCAATTTACAAAGAGGACTTGAAGATGTAGATAGGTCTGAAACTTTGAGAAGAGAGCAGGTTATAGGATCAAGCAAACGCGAAATACAGCAATTAGAAGCAAAAGTTTCATTATTGCACACAAAATGTTTACTAACCTGGGTTGTGAAGCGAGGAAGCATGATCTTCAATATTTGTTCGAGGACTTGGGTCCCAGCTGATTCGATTGCTTGTACGGGAATTGCACGGAAGGCGAAAGGAATCTCGATGTTAACCTGGATTTTCCATAATAAGGCAATTATTATTAGTGTTTCTTTTCAGAACAGCAAGCATATTTTCTAGTGATGATGCTGTTGTATAACATTGCTGCTACCTCAATGACAGTATCTGACGTGAGTTTCTGCAAGGGTGAGTTGCCTCGATTGACATCATAAGAAATCTGGTTCACCATATAAGCTGCATTCCGACACCAAATCAATGTCAAAGCAGTCCTGAAAAAAGCATGAACCAAAATCTCAACATGATGAATGGCTGCTCTTCCAGAAAAACAACTTAGAAAGAATGGAGAGCAGCAATACTAGAAGAATGCAATCTATTGCCCAAAAACAAAAGCGCCATTGAGTAGTTCCTGCTTTCCTATGCTTCGTGCTAATTTCTGGAATAGGCTGAGAAAAAAGTCACGCTCCATTTATGACATATTCAGGAGTGATAGCCAAAATCACTTTTACCATTTCTTAAGTAACTGATGTGTCATTGCAAAACATTGTTATTTCAAATGTTAGTAATTTTGACAATAATAAAGGTGATTTTTGGTCTTGCTAAAACCACCTCCAAGTATGCCCCTAATATTTTAGGATGATATACAGATAATTTTAGAAAATGGAAAGTGATTTTGGCTACTACCAAACAAGGCATTAGTCATTCAGGCAAGGCAAGTTGCAATATTAGACTAGTTCAGAAATCCCCGCAAAAAGAGGGAAAAGTTCTTTATGCAGAAGTAGGGTGGATCGAGCCATGCCGCCAAAAGATGGATATTCAAACCAAGAAATGACAACAAAATCTTCATACAAGTTACAACATATCTGATGAAATTACTAACGAATTCTCTATTAATATTTAATCACTGATTATTATATGTTATGACATTGGGAAAGCGAGGCCAGAGCAATGAACCATAAGCTTTGGAATTGTCACTTCAAATTTCACGTCATCCACATTTCACAACAAAGAGAAACCGTAGCAATTGAAAAGGCAGAAAGCAAAAGGAAAAAAATCCCAAAAATCCTTTCAGTTGAAATGTTCAATGTTTCTACTCACTAGTCACTAGTTATGCATAATTGAGATTCTCACCGTCAAATTTGTCATTCTGTGCAGCCACAATCGGTGAGCCCTCAAGCTGTCGGCATTTAAACGAATCAAAAAGAAGAACAGATTAAGACAAATATGAAGTGAAATGTTCACAAAACAAGAGAGATGAAAAAGAAACGCAAATTCATCCAAACCTTGCATGACAGCAGCTTGATGCAACACCCATTGGGCTGCTCTTCAACTCGAACAATCAAAACAGGGCAAACCTCAAACGCAAAGAACTTAAATCTATAAACGTAGCACCTAAAGGTGCAATCGTCAACCCGCTCGATCCTCTCTGCATCCAACACCGAGTACTGACTAGCCGGCAAGCTCATATACTCATCTGCACCACCAAACACGAAATCCCTCGATTTCCATAACTAAAACCCAAAATAAACCTAAAAGCAAACAGTCTTCAAATCCAAAACGCTTCTAAAATTACTTAGAGGCCGCGCCAGCTGCCGAACGGTGGCGGATTCGCTTCTCCGGGCAATGAAGCGCGCTTTTGGATTCGAATTGGCGGAGGTGCGAAGCAACGGCCTGGAAGAATCGTCCGCAGAAGAAGCGAGAACATATGGTCTGTGCGCAAACTTTCTAGGGTTTTTGTAGGGGAGTGGAATGGAACCTGGCGAGCAGGAACTCAACGCCATTAAAGTGTTCGACGTTTTTCCTGAGAGTAATTTCTAATGGATAGCAACCAGAGACCTGCGGGAGAGACGGATAAGACAATGGCCACTGCCCACTGCCACTGGCGCAGCGATTTTCGAAGTGTTGCATTGGGAAGTGAAAAAAAACAAAAAACAATTTTTAACCCTTTATCAATAATTTTTTAATAATTTTTATCTATCTAGAATTAGGACGGGCAGAAAAAATATCTTTATGTATTTCAAAATACCTCACCTCCTTTTTAAATTTTAAATATAGTACAAATTTTCACGATAGTAGTATATCCACACTCATATTTTTTAGAATAATTGGATTTAATAGAAAACTAAGAGCTATGAGTAGGCTTGTTGTTACAAAAGATCCCTCCTAACTTCCATTACAATCCAGTTTGAGAAATCAGACACCCATGACCCCAAAGCTTCATAATGAAAAGCAGCATAAGCAATCTTATGGGTAGGTTTGTTGAACTCTCTTCCAACATGAAGAAAGGAGATTTGGTCTTTAAATTGCCAATATCTCTCACCCAAATGCTCGATTCGAGATGAATGTTATTGTTAGAGTTGATGGATTCGACGACCGTGAGACAATCGGACTCCACCAAGATATCCTTGAAGCCTCGACGACTCGCAAGCCACATGCACTCTCGGATGACCGACAATTATGTACATACACTCGTATTATTAATATATTAGATGTATATCACGTACATATTACAAATATATCATACATTCATATCAATGTATCATATCTATATCACATACATATACCAATAGTCATATATATTACAAATATATATCAACTAGGATAAAATTGTTATTTTATAATTAGACTTCCGTTTTTAGTGCTATATTAAAAAAAACTAAATGTAAATATTTTTTACAAATTTACAACTGTCCAAAAACAATATACAAAATTCTAGAAGTGATTTGATGAAATCAAGTTGGGACATAAAATTAAATTTAATTAATACAGTTAATACATATAATTGACTATTAAATAATTATGTAACACTTACATAATGATTAGACACGTGATTATAAGGTAAAATTGCAATATTTTTATTTGAAAACATTGCAATGCTTATGAAAGTTAAGTGCAATAACGTGGGGGTAAAAACTATCCAACAAACTTGTAAAGTTTTAAGCTAAATTTAATATTTGTGTTTTCTTTTCTTTTTCAGCAGTACTGTGAATTTTCAGAATATCTATTTTAACCAATAAATAAATTTCTTGTTTCATAATCAATTTTTTGTTTAGTACAACATATATGAGTGAGATATCGAACTCACAACTATATAGGTCAATTATCACTGAATTGCTCGCTTTGGCAGTCCCTCGACTTAAGAATTATTAATAAAACAGTATGTATACATACTACAATAGTGATTGCATACTACAATAGTGTAAATCAGCCCTCTTATACAAATTAATACCAAAATATATAACGTGATATCAATATATTTCGACGTGTTTCATCTATAAATTTATGAATTTTGTCACTAATTAAGAGATTTAAACTGATGTCAAATAAAAAAAATAGAGATTTAAACAAATCACAATGGTGGATTAAAATATTTAAATTAAAATCAAACACTAATTATAAAGACTGAACTATATTACAATGTGACGTGATTATAATTTAACATATAAATATGCATCATGCATGCAAACGTGACACAACGATACGTTACATATATATATATTTTCTATTCTACAATTCTATTTTATATGCGGCCACACCACTCGCAACTTCCGACGGAAGCCGACGACGGCGCCGCCGTGCTTATTCGTAATTTTTCTTCAACCAGACGCCGAATGCAACGGACTACTATAACTGGTAATCTATGGACCCATCCCTGTGTACGAATTTTCATTTTCTATTGCCAGTTTTCATGGCGAAATCTCGTTCCATCCTCCGCTTCCGGATCCGTAGCCCGAACCATAGCCAGAGCCACTCCCGGAGCCGGAGGAACCTCCGCCACCGCCTCCTCCACCGCCTCCACCACCGCCGCCTCCTCTGCCGCTCCCGCTTCCATATCCGCCTCCACTGCCGTATCCCGAGCCATAGCCTGATCCGTTTCCGGAGCCTCCTCCGCCTCCTCCTCCCCTGCCGCCACCTCCTCCACCGCCGCCGCCTCTTCCACCGCCAGAACCAAACCCTGAGCCGCTTCCAGATCCGAATCCGGATCCGGACCCTATTCCACCCCCACCTCCACCACCACTTCCTCCTCCTCCTCCGCCGCCGCCTCCTCTCCCGTACGCCCCGTCGCCTTCTCCCTCACCGTATCCTTCCCCTCCGCCGATCCAAAACCGGAGCCATACCCCGAACCCGGAAATAGTCCTCCTCCACCTCCTCCTCCGCCGCTTCCACCACCGCCTCCACCTCCTCCTCCTCGACCGAACGCTTCCCTCGGCGATCGGGCGGCGAAGGCGAGGTCCACGAGGAACAAAGCCAACAATGTAGCCCCAATCGCCCTGCTGCACGCCATTTTCGGACCTTCAAATTTCAAACCCGAGGTTTTCTAATTGAGATTACAATACTGTGAATTGATATATTCACTTTCAATTTCAGGAACTCAAATGATGATTCGATTCGTCGATGAGGAGATTGGGAACGGGGGATTCCCTTTATATAGGGATTCGAAAAGGTAAGCTTCCGAAAACTTTATCGAAATTCTAATGATAGTTCACACCGTGATTATGATTGAAAAACGTGTCTGTTAGAAGATAATTAGTGGTCACTGGTTACTGGTTTTTGGTGGTGGGGATGCCGGTGGACGGTGGTGCTGTTGCTAGTGACAGTTCTAGTGGCCAACAATGTCCATAGCAAATTATTAATTGACAAAAATGAAAGTAAGAACTGATTTATCTATGCATATAACAAACAATAGAACGTGCTAAGTTTAAAAAGCTCGAGTTCATTAACAGGTCTGAATCTGGATAACTTTCGTCTGAATTGTGTAGAAAAATTAGTTTCAAAAGCCTAGATTCATGTAGATCATATCTGGTTTGTAAATTTGTGATTTATAAAATTTAATCTATCGTTTGAAGGTTGAGTTTCTACATTTATGATAAGATTACGCTGTGTGTAAGCTAAACATGTTTAGAAGTAGTTCTAATTTGTCCTAAGGAAGACATTTGATTTCATGCAATGGCATTGCATAAAGGATGGTGGTAGGTAGATACTCCCAGTCCCACCACTATTGACTTATGAATATTAAAATGAAAAAAGAAGTGAATTATACAATCATAATACTCCCACTTTTGACTTGCAGTGAACCTTAAAAAGAGGCCTTGGGAAGGGGACCAATAAGAAGATGAGGTATCATACTTTTTCTTTACGTTTCATATTTGGATTCTGAACCTCCCTCCCAGTGTATGAATTGTAATGAATGTGCATTATCTAAGTTTCAATTTCATCTTTTTTATTATTAGATGGTAATATTGTTGTTCTGTTTGGCACATAAAAAAAATGCACCACATATAGAAAATATTTGTTAACATTTTATAATGATAAGAACATCGAAAGAAATTTAATCTTGAAAAAATTAAAATTACAAGATCCAAATTAACTTGGAACATCAACTATTAGAAGTTAAATGAAAAAGAAGACACTAAAACCGAGTGATAAACCACACTTTCTTCCAAAAACTGTTTAACTGATCCTCTAAAACTTTTCCCATTCTCTTCACTGTCTTACGCACACACACTTCTACCTAATGTATGTTTTTGGACATCAGGCCAAATTTGGTGCATCTTTTGATGAATGCAATGCCATCTTGCCTTGATAACTTAAAATGGTTTGATGATATATTTTAAAAGGAAACTTCTGATATTGCCTCCAGTTGTAAGGCCTAGCATGGCTTCTGGCCTCTGCTTCGTGCTTCCTAGGCCACAAAATCCCATTGACTCACCTACCCCGTCAAAATCCCACTCAAATTTTGTCTTTCTTCAAATGCAAGCTTGGTGTGACAAATGGCATCATACTCTTTTCCCTCCAGCTTTCTGTAGTGCTCGCCTTCCAGGCTATGCTACCCTGCTTCCATGCTCTCTGCCTTTAATCATAGCAAGGTGCCAATCATGATTCTTACTTACCATGCCCACTCACTCTCTAATTCTTTGACTTCTGGTGTGAAAAATTTGAGGGTAAGATAGCTTTTTCGTTTCTTATTACAACAATTTGGGGATATACTGGATCCTAACCTCTAATTTCAAAGAAAGAAGTTCGTATCAATTACCGGTTAGCTATACTTAGGTTGACGTCTTTTTCATTTTTAATTTTATGTTTCTAAAAATTATATTTGTTTACTTTATCATTTTCACGTTACGTTTTTATATTTTTAAAAAATATATTTATATTTTTAGCTAAATTTCAAAAACAAAACAAAAACTTCTCATTTGTAGTTTTTAAAACTTGGCTTTGATTTTGAAAATATTTTTTAATGAGTAGGTAGCAAAAAACAAAAAAATACACGAGTGAAACTAGTGTTTATCATTCTAAACTTAATATTTTAAAACGAAATAGTTATCAAACTTGACCTATATTTTAGTTTAACTTTATTTATTAGATTTTTTAACCATTTATATCTGGGATTGATTATTGTTAGAACAGGAAAAAAAATACTTTGAGTTGATTAAAATTATTTTTCAAATTAATTACAACATTTATGATATATTTGAGATGAATTTTGTGAGGGTTAAAAAATACTTTCCACTCGAAATCATTATATTTAAGAGTCTCAGTCAATTAAGGTACATGTATCCAATCATGAAGTTGAGAGTTCTAAGGTACATGTATCCAATCTTGAGGTTGAGAGTTCGAATCCTCATCCCACACCTGTTGTACTAATAAAAAGAGAGTAATATTTCGGAAGAAGTTAAAAATATTTTCAAGTCCCAATTTGTTACTATAAAAGGTACTTATTTATTTTAATGGTCATTAACGAGGATGTTTAATTTGTTTTCCCTCAAAAAATGATGCACTGGCAGATTAAGATGCAGCGAGCACTAAGATGATTCTCGAAGTTGATGTGGAGGAAAGACAGCGCATGGACACGTCAAAAAGGTACGACTAAGTGGGGAATTGCAACCCAAAATCATTTTCTTTCTTGCTCATTGCGCACTTGTCTAAAAGACATTACCGATTAAGTGATATGCTGCAGCAATTTTTGTTTGTTCTGGTGAAAAAAATGAAAAAAATCACAAGCAGAAACATGGAAGCAAATGATCTATTATCATGAATGCTGCTATCTTCTTACCAATCTTTCCACTTTGAGGCTAAATTTTAAACCATTCCTTAAAATGTCAAATTGTCACAAGGGTTGTGCAAACAGGGTTACTTGTTTCTACTCTGCTTTAGCAAAAACTACTTATTATTTGGAATTGAATGGTTATGAAGCTAATGTTAGTGGAATCACCTATTGGAAGAAATTGCATCTGGGTTTATAACCGTGTACATGTTGGCAATCTCTTTAGTTTCTGAATTTGTTCACCAATTTAAGAACTATTATATGAGTCTGTCATGATCAAATCAAAATTGTCATCTAAACAATATGGATTGACTGAATATATGAAAAGAAAATTCATATTTCATAACTCAAAAGAGCTCATTTATATAATACACATTTTAGATGCTTTCAATTTTGTCAGATTTTGGGAAAACATTTTTGCATATGAGTGAATTCCAATGCTCTCTCTTTAGAAAGTTTGAAATTTTTGTATATGAGAAGTGTTGACTTGTTGAAGACTGGATGGCTCCTAACTCATTAGGTTCTAAGGTCAGGAACGAATAGGTCATGCATTCTTTCAATGGTATGTATGTTGATATGAAATTTGTAGCAGAGATGTTACTCTTGACAATTTTTATGCTTTAATTTGTTCTACTTTTTAACATATGATTTTTCTATGCTTTAGAAAACTGATGTGTTATAAATACGAAATTCTCTACAATTAATTTTGTAAGATTGGAGAGCTTTTGTTTTGATTTGTTTTTTTAGGGTCATCACGTCTCGTGTTTTTAGGCACTTTATTTATTTATTTCTAATGAATTGTTTATCTAAAAAAATAAATTTTTTCTATGTTTTGATTTTCTCGTATAGTTGTTTTCGGGATGGGCCTTCTCATCCCTTATCCTCGGGCTGTTATTTTGTATTTTTTTTTATCAATAAATTTATTTCTTAAAAAGAATATATGATTTTTAATTAGGTATACCTTTTTCTCTCTTTCTATTACAACTACTATTGGTTTTTCTTGCAAGCACAACACGGAGATATTACGATACCAATTGCAGAACATTCAGGAAGTTGATTACAGTTGAGTTAAAAATAAGGAACTTGATCACATACTGGAAGTGATGACCCCTATAAACCTAAGCTCTTTCAGATGCTATACTCGACCGATGGTGGTTCCATATAAATCATAAATTGATGACATTCACCACACTCCACGGATCTTTACCCCCATCCAACTAGCTTTGGCTCCTTGGATCGGTAAGTGAGTCCAATCAAGACTCGATCATGAGTTCTTTTCCATATCATAGAAATCTCTCAAGCTCTTGTATTGATTAACTGATTTGTTTTTGGATTTTTGACTTCACCAGGTTTCTTATATCTTTATCTCCATTGCATACGGCCTTTTTTTTCCTTCACATCTGGATGGTGAGTTTCAAATTCACGATTTTTTTATTAGAGATATATGACTTAATCGATTGAGTTAAGTTTAGGTGGGTATGTATGTAATATTCTTGTTAACGTGATTGTATTACTGATTGATCTTTTAAGGTATGTTATAGTGTTTTTGTTTTTTATTTATGATTTCTTGCCTCTGTTTTTTAGAAATCTAAGCATTTGGTAATTATATTCATATTTATCGTTTATCAAAATTTTAAAACTTAAAATTGTTAGAAATTTTGGAAATAATACAATCATTCCTGGTCTCTTGTTCTTTTAAAAATTTTACAAACCAATGCTCAATAAATATTAAAAAAAAAAGTAAGATAATTTTTTAAAAAATATTTTTTAGAAAAAATAAATAAGAAAGGATAACATTATGAGACTAATTTTCTTTTTCAATTTAAACCCCATTAACATGTCATTTTGTATACCCTAAAGCAAAAAAAAAAAAATATACATATATATATATATTAGAAGTTTTATAATAATTATTGACTATTTTTAGAAATTGATGATTGAATTTTCTTCTGTAGGGGTAGAAATGGGATAGATATCTCTCACTTCTCTCCTCTCGGTTGTCAATTGTCATCCCTAAAGATAACGCCATCAATCCAATCTCATACAATTTTATTACTATATTATTAATTTAGCTAAAAATGCTTTAAATTTTATTATTATGATCTAATATTTTACATTTTGTTTTAATCTTTTGAATTTTACGTAATAATCTATTTAATCATTATTATTATATTGCATGGTGTTAAGCCATACAAAAAAAAGGGAAAAAAAGTTTTACATGGTGTGGTGGTTGGTATTGTAGATTTTGTATTCTAAGTCTTGTTTATGAAATCTAGTAATGTCTTAAATTTTAGAAATTATGTAAAAATGATCTGAACAAGTAATTCTAAAAGTCTATAGTTTGAAATAAAACATGAATTAACATTTTATGAATAAGGATAATCAAACTATTATGGAATTTAAAATTTAAATTCTATTGAAAACTCTTGAAAAAATGCATAACTAAAAATTAAGAATTCATAAAAGAAAAATGGCAAATATAATATTATATAAGAATTAATATAACAAAATAACAGCAAAAATAATTACAAGTACATATTAAAAGAAATATGACAGGTCAATTGTGATGAATTAATATGTTGATTTTTTCGTTGTACTCATCCAAATATATATATAGATTTCTTTAGTACAACATGTAGGGACGGAGAAATTCAAATTCATGATCTTCTAACCGACATAAGTGTAAGTAACTATATTCGAGTTGACAATTAAAACATAGATTAATCAATAAATTATTATGATCAATCCAAGATTCAGGTCCCAGTTAATTAAATATTTATATCAAAGGTGTGGTTCCAAATCTTTGTTTTCACCCTCATTGATTTATCAAATGATATCATGTGAAATTAAAAGAAAAAAAAGGTAATTAGCAATTTAGCACTATTTTAGTTAACCAATGATCTATAATTTTATTTAAAATAAAAGGTTATATGTGATAATAATAATTAAAAAAATGGGACGCCGGTGGGATATTGAAATGAAAGTGTAGGAAGAAACAAAGACGACGACTTTGACCTTTACGGTGGTCCGCTCCACAGACGCATCTTTCTCTTTCTATCCCACAGACGCAGATCGGACGAACTCTGAACCCGATCGGACGGCCTGGTTCTTGTTTTTTTTTTTTGCTTCATCGCGATCTCCGTATTCGGATTTTTGCGAACAATTCTTGTTCTTACCCGGTACTGCTACCAGTAATCCACCACCCTCATTACGCAGGTACTACAAATTCTGATTTGAATCTTATCTATTTTGCTTTTCGATTCCTGCAATTGCGTCAATTTCCTCGATTGTGGCCGTTGAATTGTTATGAATTGCCAACTTTATGCCCTCGACTCGAATGATCTGCTGCAGGTAGGAAATGGATGTCGACAATTGGCGCTGGGGATTGGCCTATGATCAGTGGGTGGCACTGCCGGTGTCTAGTTCTCGACCGCCAGCTCGTTATAAGGTAAATTGTTGTTTTGACGTCGGATTACGTAGGCTCTTCTTTGCCTCGTAATGATTTCGCGAGTGATGTAGATTCTCGGGGCAGTCTTGTTGTGCAAGCTAATTTCGGTGATTTCGTCTCTTTACTATAGCATGCTGCAGCTGTAGTTGATCAGAAACTGTACATTGTCGGTGGAAGCCGTAATGGCCGGTATCTCTCTGATGTGCAGGTATGGAATATGGTAGGCCATTTTGGTTTATGTTCATCTACATTGGGTTGATTTCCGTTTCATGTTTGTCTATATACAGGTCTTGGACCTTAGCAATTTGTCCTGGTCCAGTCTTAAACTTCAAATAAATTCTAGTGCTGAGAATTCTGAAGGCAATGGTGCACCGGAGGCCCTTCCACCTATCGCAGGGCATAGCATGGTAATCATTATAAGGCCTTCTTATTGGTACAAATTACGTGCCCCATACCTGTCTTGAATCACGTTTATAGTCACCCGCTGGACTATTTGGATAATTTTAACTGGCAGGTCAAATGGGAGAAGAAACTTGTCATGCTGGGTGGAAATTTGAAAGGATCATCTGATAGAATTTTGGGTTTGTGCTCTATGAACTAAGTTATTGTCTACGAGATTATATATATATATATATATATATATATATATATATATATATATATATTTATATCCGTGAGTGTCGGGCCAGCTTACGCGCGTCTACGAGATTATATTGTTCCTCTATGATAATTCATAATGCCCTGCTGCAATATTTTTAACTGAATCCCGTTCTCTTTTTTATTTATTTTTAATGATATTTTGTGTTTCTATGTGTGAGGTATCTCCTCACAAAGTTCTTTGATTAAATTCCCAAAAGCAAGCCCGAAGGCGATACAGAAAAACAAGATAATCAACCCACCAATTCGAGAGGGTTGGGAACTCTCCTAAGAGAGGGTGGGGAACTCTCCTAAGCTACAATGTAGCAACCAAAAAACACTGAAATCCAGAATGCCCCCCTCCTAACGACATTCCCTCCCTAAAAAGGACAACATGTCCCACTAACAACCTCCAGTTAGGCTCACAGCTAGGCCTACCTCCCCCTCTCTTGGCCGTTTGGCCTACAATCACTCAATGATCATCTTACCCTTCCCTTTCTCCTTTCTACTATACGTCCTTACTATTGGGGGCCTAACACTATGCTGCAGTATGTTTTTTTTATTTGAATTCTGGAACCTTATTCTCTACTTATGGTCCTTGCAGTTCATTGCATTGATCTAGAAACAGACATATGGAGCATTATGGAGACGTTTGGAGAAGTTCCGGTATTTGACCAAAGTTTTGAATGTTATGGTCTTGATTTCAGTGCTTATGCTGTATCAAAGTTTTACAGACTTTTTGCTCATATGTCACCCTTCAAAACGATATTGATCATATTGCTCATGGAGTATATTTCAGACTGCTCGTGCTGGACATTCAGCAACACTTTTTGGTTCCAAAATCATAATGTTCGGTGGTGAAGATGAAAGCCGGAGTCTTCTAAATGACATCTATGTTCTTGATTTAGAGACGTGGACCTGGGATGTACTGGAGACAAAGTAAGCATTCATTCTGCTTGTTTAGCTAAGTATTGGTCTACTTTGGGAAATTGCTTCATCACTTCCTTGGGCTTTGATAGGCAGACACCACCACCTCCAAGATTTGATCATACAGCAGCAATGCACGCAGAACACTACCTCCTAGTTTTTGGCGGTTGTTCTCACTCAGCCTTTTTTAGTGATCTTCATGTGCTGGATTTTCGAACTGTGAGTATTCCTCTTCTTGCCTCTTTTCATTCTTTTTGGCATGCATGTGTTTTTCTCATTGAAGTGATTATTTGTATGACTTGACTTACTGTTCATTTGGCTTCTCAATCATTTCTAAACTGTCATTTCATATACCTCTTACCAAAAAAAAAAAAAACTGTCATTTCATATACCACAAAGAAAAAGATTAGAATGTTTGGGGACTATATCGTAACTAGGATTTTTATACTAGTACTTGCACTAGAAGTTATCATACTTGTAAATTGTAATGCCCTCATAGAGCAATCATGTTAATATACCGCAATCTTGCTATGTCTACACTATGGTTGGTGCTGTTACCTTGGCCAGTATTGATGCATGAAATTGTGTGATTCCTGAATGGTATTGATTTGATTATTTATCTCCTAGAAAGAATTGAACTTCTTCGTCCTTTTGTAGTAGTTGTGTATTATCTGTTTAATGAGTGATTCTGATTCGTTAGGGATATAAGAGGCAAGAGCATGAGGTTTCTTAAGCCATAGATCTTAACTACGTGTTACAGAAGTTGGAGTTTATTTCCAATTTTATATCTGTACCGCCCCCTGAACTCTGATGTTCTTTGTCATGTCAATTATATTAAAGGAAGCCTTATTTTTATCCTTACCTTGTAGACCCATGGTTGGTAGGGTGGAGCATCAACTACTCCAATGGCTTGCTCAGTGAGAGATTGGTTGATTATGAAAAACTTGAAAGCTGGAGCTACCAGATCCAGCTCTAGATCGTAGGCTTGCTCTGCTTAACATTTTGGGTTGAGCTAGCCAATTCTTCTTTTTTTTTTGGTGGAATGGAACTTTTTGGTTCTAAACCATTTTGTAATTGTCCATTGTCAGAATCAATTTTGGTTCTAAACCATTTAAATCTATTCTGGTTGTCCGTCAGTGTCTTGAGTATTTGATCTCGCCATAGGTTAGAAACTGAAACCATAAGCCTCCTGCTAGAATTATTGCAGTGTCCCGAGAGCATCATTTTTGTCAAATTTTATAAACTCAAGAAGCATTAAAGTGTTATGTATGCTGCAGATGGAGTGGTCCCAGCCAGAATTACAGGGTGATTTGGTGACTCCCAGGGCTGGCCATGCTGGTATAACCATTGGCGAGAACTGGTATATAGTCGGTGGTGGTGATAATAAAAATGGTATCTAGAGCTATTTTAAAGCATTATATGAACTTTAACATATTAAATTACTAAAAGATTATTATGAATATGTGGACATTCTCTTTCAGGTTGCCCAGAAACAATTGTGCTTAATATGTCTAAGCTTTCTTGGTTAGCTTTGACAAGCGTAAAGCAAAGAGAACCCCTTGCTAGTGAGGTGATTGCAGAGAACATTCTCGCCTAGATTCTTTCCTATTAATCAATTTTATCGATATTACATGTGGAAGTTTATTTTATGGTTGCAAACACTAGGTATTACTTTTTATGATAACATCTTGAGATCGCATTGATTTGTCCTGGTGTGTAATGTGCAACTGTTCTGGTCCTTTTCCTTTATCTTTTCATTGAAGTAGCCTTGATGGTTGTTTTATGCCCTTAATTTCCCGGTTAACATAAAATATATGATGACTTATTCCCAAGAAATAGGTAATTTGCAACTTTTCTCGTCCTTTTTCTTTCTCTTTTCATTGAAGTAGCCTTGGTGGTTACTGGTTGTTTTATGCCCTTAATTACCCGGTTAACATAAAATATATGATGACTTATTCCCAAGAAATGGGTAACATGCACAGCTATTTTCCCCAAAGAATGAAGTATTGGCCTGGGATTTGGAATGATTTCCAATTAAGTACAAATATTTCTCGTACTAATATTTTTGCCCCCAAGGGCAGCCTAGTTGGTAAAGGCTTGAGGTCTCTTGGTCATACTGGTTTAGAGGTCTCAAGTTCGAACCTTCCGGTAAGCTTAATACCAAAATCCCTTGATGTCTGGGATCCGGACCTTGAGACGGGCGCAATTTTCCCTGGGTATAGGGGAGCAAGGCTCCGACTACCAGTTATAAAAACAAAAAGGAATAAAAAAAAACATTTTTGAAACCTTTGGTTTTTGTTACTGATGACAATTTTTTATCTTTATGAAAAGAGTTTTGATGGGACAATTATGTAACTTCAGTAGAATGCAAGTTGTAATCTTAGAAGCAAAACATTAACATACTATGTAGTGCCTTTATGGAGCCAAGTCCCTATACTAACAAATATGACGAAAAGAAGTCTGTCACTATCTCCAACCTATAATTTCTGATTCCTAGAGCAAAATGCACATACAACGATCACATCTACATGTATATGTGAGAAGTATTTACTATCTCCTTTTATGTTCTTAGGGTGATATATGCTTTTGTTTTTTGAAGCTTAGATCTTTTAAGGTGAACAAATGGTCCAAAAAAACATGTCATATAATCTAATGATTGCATGCATATATACACTAGTGTTCTCTTTCTTATATGTTGTTTAAACAAATGGTCCTAATGTAATGATGTCCTTGACTTTGTCAATTAATTGAGATTTCCCTTGATGCAGCAATGTAACTCTAGTGTCTTGATTAATAATGTATGTGGTCTTCTTGGTGTTTTACTACCAATGCATTTTGGAAATAGGGAATCAGTATCAGTTTGGCTACAATTGAACAAGAAAAATATCTGGTTGCATTTGGTGGTTACAACGGAAAGTATAACAATGAGGTATGTTTTAGGTGAATAATACACATCTCTTTCTGTTTTTATCTTGCTATCTCATGAACCGTTCCGAGAGTTTGTTCTTGTAACTTATTTCTGTGTCCTTAACTTATAGGTTTTTGTCATGAGACCCAAACCAAGAGATTCATCACGTCCCAAGATATTCCAATCACCAGCAGCAGCGGCAGCAGCAGCTTCTGTTACTGCTGCATATGCCTTAGCCAAGACTGAAAAGTTGGACTTTGAAAAAATAGAAGATGATGTCTCTAAGGGAAGAGAGGCAAGGCATTCTCAACCAGATGGCACTTTTGAACTCGAGGCCATTAGAGAAGCGAAAGCTAAGCTAGAACTGGCACTTTCTGAAGTTGAAGGAGAAAACTCTAAACTTAAACAACAGATTGATGAAGTAAACAATACTCATGCAGAGCTGTCCAAGGTACGTGGTTTGTGGTAAAATTTACACTTACAAGATGTTATTTCATGTTTGGTTCTGAACTCTTATGATTTTTGTTGACTTTTCATCTCATCAGGAATTACAGTCAGTACAAGGTCAACTAATAGCCGAACGATCAAGATGCTTTAAACTGGAGGTTGTATTTCATAACAAAATTTATGACACTGCATATTTTCCCTTCCCTTTGACCCTGACGCACCAGGCGGATTCATAGAAAAGTTGACTTTTGATGATCATATCATATTGATTAAAAGATCTTAGCTTAGGTATCATTTTCTGAGTTTGTTCCTGATTGACCAACAGGCACAAATAGCTGAACTACAAAATATGCTAGAATCGATGCAATCCATTGAGCATGAGGTCCAACTCCTGAGGGAACAAAAATCTGCACTGGAGCAACATATGGAGGTTGCTTCAACTGTTCAGAGACAAGGTTCTGGCAGTGTGTGGCGGTGGATCGCGGGGGGTACCAGCAGCTAGTCCTCAGAAGCCAGTTTGATAAATTCTGCTCCAGTAAGACGACCACCTTCAAACAGCCAGGATGTTGTGAAGCTAAGATCAATCATGTTACATCAAAAAATTTCGGTATCGGTTTCTTAATCTTTGATTGGCACGTAACAGAGACGACACTTGATGTGCTCGATTTGCAACAGATTACACGACTTCGCCCCAATGGATACAAAAGATGAAGTTGTAGTGCTCTGGAAACACTACAGATAGTTGGACTCTATTCATTTTTCAGCATTTGTTCTTATACTCATTCTTTGGATTGCCTTCTCTGATTGTTTTGGTCTTCTTCTATCATTGACCAATTACTTCATTCAAATGTGGGAGCGTTCTCCATTTTGGGTATCTGTGTGAAACTTCTCTTATGTACAGTAAATAGTATTTAAATGTTTTCAAGCTAAGATAGAAATTTACACAAATAAATTCATATATTTTATTGTTAGGAAAGGTGCTTGACCATCTCTAAAATGCAAAACACCTCATTTGCATTTTCCTTTTTCTTCAAGCTTTTGAGTTGTACTATAAAACCACCCCTCTAAAGGGTGTTGATGGAAAATTGTACATTTCTTCTCACGTATGTTTACTCAAACAATACCCTTCCTTGTGCCAACTCGATGTGACACTGAAGTAGGGAGTAGGAGCCGTGACACTCAAGTGAGGAGTAGGGGCCATAGTACACAAGCCGAAGCTTAAGACCAATCTTCAGTTAAGAAAGAGACTGTTCCCATTTTTTGTTACTGTTTTCTCTTTTATAATAAAAAAAATAAAATTGCAAGTCTCCAACATCTATAGATTCAAGTAGAATTGCAAGCCTCCAATGATGAAATAAGATCTTCATTTATGTTGGAACAAATTGAAAATGAGAACAAGAAACAAAAAAATTATTTTATAAAAAATGAGAAACAAGAAGATACTAAACACTCTAAAAGAATAACAGAGTATGACAACCAATAAAATTTTAGCACCTATCTAAGCTAACTGTAGATTTGAGTCTTCATCAAAAATATTTAATATTTATGATGTAATATTAAAGAAAAAGAAGCTCTCAGATAATATATGGTTGATGAGATTACACAAGGGAGAAAAAAATAAATAAATAAAAATCAGTAAGGCACAAAATGAATCCTTGCAGAGAAAGTAGCCCTAAACTTGAATAAAAACAATTGTAAGTTTCTCGTGAATGATGAACAAATTCCAGTGTGGTGAAAGTTTCTCTTCCCTTTGTTTTCTCATATACCTATAACAATGAAGAGAGTAAAGTAGCGTTTTGGGATCAAAACGCATAAAAGAAAACCAAATAACCTAAGATAATAATATATATATGCAAGTATAAATGTTCTCTTCCCTCATCCAACTACTGTGTAAAACATCTCTGTAGTGTAGACAAAAGAATGTATAAAGTTAAAAAGCAAACCCCAGAGAGCGGGCAAGGGGAGTCGAGGCAGTGACTCGAGAAGGGCAGTTCCATTCCATTCCACCTCAGTTTATATGCTGTTTTTGGCTGCTGGAGAGGGAGATTTAGCAGCAGCCAGTAAAACCTTATTCATTGCCACACCTAATCTTTAATTCTGCTTCTGCATCAATGGGAATATATACAACTCCCAACTTTATAGCTCACTGAAAGTATAAGGACCCAGAAAAGCAGAAAGAAGAACAAGAAGCTGCCCCGTGACCCCGTATTCCCATTCTTCTGAGATACTGCAACAAATATCGGTGTCTGGCGGATGATATCGTCATTGACACCTTGAAGTCCGCCAAGAAAATGGGTTTGGTTGACCTCTGCATACTTTCGGTATAAGGCCAAGGAATTTGCCAGATCTTCACTTGATGTCAAGCTTCTTATTTGGATCATTCCGGCAGTCAAATGAACTGAACTGGAAGTTGGAGCGGCTGAGTTCTGCTGAATGGCCGTGTCCTTTGATGGATACTCTGAAGCAAATGCAGGAGGAGCCGGGATGTCGCCCAACAAGTAACTGGCACGTTTGAGAAATGATGATCTTGAATCTGAAACAACAAAACATTAATGAGTAGGTGATATCATGAAAATGTATCTACCATCCTGATTCTAACTATTATTGGTGTGTAAATTTTTATGTCGAGAATTCTACCCAAGCCTGTTTCAGTAGTAGCCTCAGGCTTTTGCTTTGAAGTGGATGCATCATTGCCGGAAGCAACAGACGTTTGTTTGATAGCAACGAACTCGTTTTCTGCAACTCCATTTGCTTTCTATTAAGAGAGATTGTAGTTTAGTTGAAGTTATCTTCAAAGTTTAAAATCCCAAATGCGCAACTGTAATACTTGACAGTAAAATTTACCTCTTCAGGAATTGCTTGGCCAGAAATAGGATCTTCACTGCCCAAAATTTCTGATGGGTCAAAAGACAGCTGTAAGTTGTCATCATCTGCATCAAAGAATGTAAGATACTCTTCAAGCACGTCAAAACCAATAGGATCAGTTTCAACTGGATTTGAAAGATCATTGGCCTCAAGGAATAGTTCCTCATTGAGTGCAAGATCGTCCGGAACACTTGGGTAAGGCTCATCAAGTAAGTAATCAACATCCTCATGCTTATAATTGTCACTTGATTCCGCAAAATTATCACTTGATTCAGCATTCCCACCCATTCCGCATTGCTCTGGTAATTGAAAGAATCCATGGTTATGCTGTAGCTCCAAAGTATCGCCTACACATACTTCTGGTTTTGTATCACTTTCAACAAGCACATCGGGTAGATCAACATGATTGCTAGTGTCTTCAGGATAGTTCGAGGGAAGTTGAGCATATTCAAATGGAAGTCCTTCATCAAGATACTGCTGCCCAAAGACAAAGCATCTCAGCACACTTTTCCAACAGGTTAACGTATTACAACTTTTTTTTTTGGCGGTTTAACAATGATTTGATCAAAAGCACTCGAGTAAATATTAAAGTACCATTATTAGAACATTTAAAAGTGGTTTTTTCATATCCTAAGAATATTCTTATTCTTAACTATTGGGTAGTACTTCTCAAATTTTCATAATGTTGAAAAAAACTTTTTGTGCCTCTTTAATCTGTGATAACAGTTCCATCCTACTGACTTAACGACAGACTTCACGCACCATACTGCACCATACTGCTAGCTAGAAGAGATAAGGTATTTTCTACTATTATATGTTCCACCTAAAGGTTCGACACAAGATTTTAGGCTATGATCCAAAACCTAACGAACAAGGCTGCCCCCTGGGGAAAAATGATTTAGCGCCTTCAAAAGCATTTGATTAGTTTTACTTTTTCCTTCTAGAACTGCTAGATAGAATAGAGTTTGATTAAAACACTTCTCCCAAAGCACTCTCTAACTCACCATTAATATAGTATATAAAATCCATTTTTAGAAGGAATAATCATGCTTTCAATCATCCTTGACCTCACCCTTTCATATACATATGCTTCATAATCCATTTGCAAACAATGAACCATCCTTTTTTTTTCTGTTTGCACAGTTTACTAAACAACCCTATGGAAGATCTAGAGCACACATCAAATAACCTATATGAAACCGTATGGAAACAATTCAATTGAAACTTAGCAGCAGAAAGGACCAAGCTTAGATAGTCCTTTGCAATCTTACTGGTGAAGAAACTATATATATATTAACAATCGAAAGTTGAGAATCCTTCCTAACCATGGAAGATTGAATGGCAGATAGAAGTTTACTGGCTATATTGAACAAAGCACAAACCTGAGCAATGTCATCCACTCCAAAATGGATATCATCATCAACTAACCCCTCATTGGCCACAACCTCCTCCCCAGGCATTACAATTAACTCTTCATCGTCCTCCCACTCCTCCTCGATAAATGGAGCTCCATATTGTTCTCCGTTCTTCGGTCCTGTACCACTCTTTTGAAATATCCTACAAAGCACAAAAGCATCCTGCCCATCGAAAACAATAGCCAAACAATTCAAGAAGAATTAAAATTCAGCGGAAGACGAGAGGGAGAATGCGTACAGTACGAAAACACAAACCCCAAAAAGAAAACGTAAAAGTTCAAAAAGTTTGAATTCCCCACCTGCACAACCCCAGCTTTCTCCAAGTCCTCATCCGTTAATCTATATTCATGCATCACCCAATTGCTGCGATCCCCGCGAGGCGCCCGCCCGCTGTGGTAAACAAGAGTCTTCTTCATCCCAACAACCCGTGAGTTGTGACGTACCGGCCGGTCCTTTCCGGTCGTCTTCCAATACCCCTTCTCGGTAGCTCTATTGGTCCTTGAACTGTTGCCATATTTCTTATCCAGAGGACTAAAGAAGTACCACTCCAAGTCTCTAGTCTTCAGCTTCGACTTCTCTGAAAAAAAAAAATCCCAACATATAACGACCCGATTACCAGAATTCCAAACAAAATCTACACATATCAAAATGAGAAAGAGAAGGTAACCTACCAGGAAGGTCCCACGGCTCCGATTTGTATATGTCAGTGACGGAGATAGGCTCGAAACGGACGGATTTGCCGGAAACTTTGCGCCTGAGATAATAACGCACAAGTTCCTCGTCGGTGGGGTGAAATCGAAACCCCGGAGCAAGAGACGCAGCAGAACCACGGCCCATAAGAAAAATAACCAGAAGATCAAAAATCGATAAGGGTTTAACCGATTTTCCGAACAGAAAATGAGAGATCGAAAACGAAACTAAAATTAAAAGAATTCTTCGACAAACTTCATCTTCAAAGATCAATCCTGTGGATTTTCAAGCAATCAAGGATCAAATGGATGAAAAAATCGATAGACGGAAGAGGAAAGCAGAGAAAAATGAAGCCGGAGAATCGGCAAGAAGAAAGTCCATTTTCGCTTCTTCGTCAGGAGGGCTCTTTTAGTCTCTTAGTTAAGAAGAAGGTTCGGGAATTAATGTAGTCTAAAATCACTCGTCTGTCACGCTTCCCAAGTGAACGTATCAACCAGATAAGTACACGTGGACTCCCTTGTAGTGGTCGGTTACGAATTGGTAATTTTACTGTGACGTAATTGCATCCGTCAGATTAATTCATAAGATCAAATGCATCGAATCGAAGGGTGAATGAATATGAAGTGTAATTATATTTTTAATGAAGTATCGTTACAATTTACTGTTTTCTTAATAAGAAATTATTTAAAATAATTTACCATTTAATATTTGCTTTTCTCCTCAACTTGCCCTTGGAGATTTTACTTCCCAGTGCTAGGAAATTTTGTTTATAAGGGTATAAGTGTAATTCATAAAAACAATAATACTAATAAAACAAAATTATTTTATTTGTTTTCAAGAACGCGAGGAGGAAGTTGCCCAAGTTCTTACTTCATTCTTAAGGCAAATATATGAAGGTGACTTAGCTAATGTCAATTTTAGCCCTAACTTTTTCCCTTTTTTTAGCATAGCCTAACCTAACTTTTGATTATTAATTTTGAGAGGTTTATCTTATGAAAATTTTAATTTTTGGTTAAATTAAGTTAAAGTTATTAAACCCTCAGTCTAATAGTTTCATGGACTTTAAAAAATATTTAATAGGTCAATAAACTTTCAATTCTGTATATAGGTTATTGGCATATTCGACATTTTTTAAATATAAAATTAAATTATGTACCGAATAGAATCCTAAAATTTTTAATTTTGTGTCTAATAGGTTTGTGAATTTTTAAAATTGTAGAATATGTCGTGGACTATTAAATACAAAATTGAAAGTTTATAAATTTATTAGACACAAAAATGAAAATTAAGATCTATTAGTCGCTTGGTACGAGAATTTATTAGACACAAATTTGAAAATACAAGGATTAGACTTGTAATTCAACCTCATTTTATTGGGAGAATAAGCCCCGATAGTTTTTTAAAAAATAATGGACTATATTAAATGATAATCAATTTACATTCATATACATGGATTTGTAATTCGGTTTCATTCTTATTATGTAGTATAAATTACAATGTTAATCTAAACATAGCTGTTAATATATATATATATATATATATATATATATATAAATATATCAAAGGTTCTAAGTCCTCCACCCTCCATATTTGTTAGAATAAAAAAATGAAAATTATAGTAAATAAAACACAACTTCCTTGAGAAGACTACATCAAATAAGTTGACCTGACTAAATAAATAAAATAATGCCAATTGGATTGTATTATAATAGGGTGCATTTTGGTTGATTCCAATTTTTGAAAGGTCAATTTAGCTTCTTTTTTTTTTTTATCTCAAATTATTTATCATTTATTTTGGTCTTTCTTTTTAAACCAATAGGTTAGCTGAAATATTTTTAGGTTGCAATTTCTTTTAAAAAATAACATCGCTCTAACTGCATCAACATTAATTAAAAAAAAAAGTCCGAATAGAAACAATCATTTCAGTCTCTTGAACATTTTGCCAAGCAATTATTTCTAACAATTTAGTGTGTGGCTTTGTTGCTTCTTCTCGCTCCCTGCATGAAATTATCAAATCACTATATTCCTATGAGATTATTTGAGAACTCGATAAAGAACAAAAGAAGATTTTCAATATTACAAACGTATCACCTGAATATAAACTTGTCACTCATAACTATCTCTATTTATAAATTGTTGGGCCGCATAGTAATGGCCCAATCGTTTCGCCCTGAGACCAGTAGTGGCCCATTGGACGCCCTTTAATATTGACCCAAATGTTTCACGTTGAGACCAGCAGTGGCCCATTGGACCTCACTTTATGATTGGCCCATTTGGGTGCAAGTTCTTTTTGCTGGGCCTGGTTTATTTACAAAAATAGCCTTATATATTTGTATGTGTGTGTACATGTTTTTTATTTTTTAGTGGACGTGAACCAAATTTTCTTTTAACTTATTTTTTAAGAACACTCTTAACCTATATCTTATATCTTATCTATTAAATTAGGATCGAATCAATATTTAAATTTTAGTATCACTTCTATTAATAAAAAAGTTTAAAAGAAAAATCTCTTATTTATTACGGGACTAAATTATGTAAAATATCTTAAATTATAAGATTAGTTTCAATTTTCCTAAATATTTTAAAATCAACGATTTTCATTAGCTTAGTCACTGAAGTCAAAATGAAATTATGACCTAATATATAAATAGTAGCTTGAATGTTAGAGATAAAAAAATGTAAATAAATAAATAAGAGCATGAGGGGCTGATACAAGATTTTGGGAGGAGAATGGGCGAGAGTTTTTGATACAGTACAAGGTTTATTGAGTTGGAGATAGAAATAATTTATTCGTTCATTAATTAATAAATAAATAAAATTCTACGCCCTTGCAAAACCACTAGTTTTCTATTTGCCTCTTATTTTCTTTTATTTTTATTCATTCTTATTTTGAATGTATATATAATTTTACTAAATAATTATTTACTAATAAGAAATTAATTATTTTTTACTTATAAAAATGTTTGGATTAACTTCCATAAAAGTCACATAGCATTCCTATCATAACCAAGCACAATAATGTTTGATTTCCAACAATTTGATTATATTTTGTTTATGAAATATAGCCTTTTATCATTTATTTTCCAATTTGATTATTGTACTAATTAATTACAATTAAAAGTTAATATAATTCGTTAAACACGTTTCTTTTGAATTTGACTTAATAAAAAAATTAATTAATTAACGACAATTAATTATTTAAAATTAACTAATGTAAATTAATTTTCGGGAGTTAATTTAAATGGTCTATAATTAACTAACATCAATTAATCATTTATTTCCATCAAATCAATTAATTTCTTAACAAATCAGCTTGATAATTCCAATGAAAAATTATGGAGAGAATGGAAGACTTTTTCATTTGAAAAGAGACAAATTATTGCAGGCGCTGATGCCTGCAAAAGCATACCAAAAAACCCATTGAAGGAAAGGGTAACCTTGTCCAATTATGCTCTTATATTATTTAAAATTTTCAATTTATTATTTCATATTTTTAACATTGTCGGTAAATATTAAAGTCATGTCGTTATAAATTTAAATGAGAAATCACCATAACAAAAAAAAAAAAAAAATGCAAAATTTATACTCACTCCTGATGATAATTTTTTCCCCGTTATAATCATTACAAATTTTATATTTATTTTTTTCTAAAAAGAATTATATTCTCTCTCCCTTTTTAGGTTATTCTTTCTCCGCTAAATATTATTCTTTAAAGGAATAACTGAAAATTTTGTGTTAAAAAACATCTCATCAATCAACCTTAACATTAATCAAAATAAGAGGAAAAAGTTTAATCCTAAAACTCAATTGAAAATATTTAAACAACAGAGAGATGAGATGGAAAAGAAAAATATTATTTTCCTTCTAATTTAACAACATGATTGTCGTTCTCAAGTACAATAATATTCTTATATCTCAATTATCTCTCTTGATACCTTCTTAAAAATGAATAAAATACCACATAATCTAAAAGTTTAAACGGATAAATTAGATAAATTTAATTCATTTGTATTTATATGGATTCTCACTAATATGGTCTACTTTGGACCCTCAGGTCTATGCTTTTAATTTCACAAAAAAAAAAAAAATCAATCTACATAATATGAATAATTCTATTTGTCTACTTGGAACTTTGCTTGCATGGACACTTTACAAACTTAAGTAGGAAAACTTTCCAGTACAATTTGTTTGTTTCTTTTTTGGTTCGTGCCAATTATGGTATCCAAAATCGACCATCTCTCGTCTCACTTGTCAAGGTTCGAACCACTACCTTTCAATGGATGATATATGCCACCGTCATCAAAGAAATACTTAAATATTATGGCCATAAATGCTATAATTTAGACTTACACACGTACGCTACCGGCTACCGCCAGCACCACCACTGTTTCATTTGCATAGCTATAGCTCACAAACTTTTCTTCAGATGGTTTTGGTTTCTTCTTCTTTTTTCCCGAGAAAGCGATTTTCTCAGAGAAAGTTGAAGGAGGGGGCAACAGAAAAAGGCTGCTGGTTTTGCTTGCTTATGAGTGTTGGAAAATGATGGGTTCTTCTTCAAAAGGAAGATGGTTTAGCTACGATTACTCTTTCAAGATTTTGTTGATTGGGGACTCTGGTGTGGGAAAAAGCAGTATTCTCCTCAGTTACATCTCCAATTTTGTTCATGATCTCTCTCCCACCATCGGTTCTCTCTCTTTCCCTCTTTCTATATTTGCATGTTTGTTTTGGTTTCAAATTACCCAGATGTTCTATTCACGGTTTCCTTCTTACTTCCATTGTTTTTCTTCTCCCCTGTTCTTAGTTTGCTGGTTTCAATTTTGTGATTGATTTCTGGAATTTCTTCAAGTGCTTTCTGAATTGGGATTTCATGCTGGAAATGGTTTCTCTGTCTCTAACTATCTTCAAGGGCTAAATATTGTTAGAATCAACTTTGTGGTTTAGTAAATTTATTCCTAAATATTGATTAGTTCAGGACTTGAGAGAGACATATTGAGATTTTCATTGTTAAGGAGCTTTTAGAGAGAATTAAACGGTAGCCTAGATAGATAGTAGTTTTTTTTCCTTCTTAAACAGGCAATTTCTAATAGAGAAGCTTGTGATTGGTTCATCATCTATGGATTAGTTGAGGTGAAATATTCTTATGTGTATGCATATGATCAATAGGCCGTGAAATGATACTTCTGATCGAGAAAATATCGTCGATAAGTATAGTTAGATGTGATGAGTGCTTGTATTATACATATGTTTGTAATGCTGCTCATGATTTCCCATTTTAATCAATATAACATAATTTCCATCTCCTGTTTAAACTTGAAATATGGTTTGACGCTTTTGCCCGGAAGTAATGTTTTGTAAGTTTTCGGTAAGTAGATAACAACAATGGGCAATGATATTATATCGGACGAGCTCTCTCATATAATCTTCAATTTGTTTGTTGTGTGGCTTCAGGTGTGGATTTCAAGATCAAGACTGTAACAGTTGGTGGAAAAAGATTGAAGCTAACAATTTGGGACACAGGTATGGATGATTGACTAGTTCTTTCTGGTCTCATTTTTACTATTTTTCCTCCGGCCGTTCTTCTACGATCATCCACTTATCTTAGAAAGTTATTCCCCCATGTAATGTGAGAAATAGCATTTGTCTCAAGTTCTTGGTGGTAAAAGATAAAAAATAAAACAGCCTTGTGAACTTGACACTCTTTATCGAGGATTTTTGTCGTTTCATTCAAGACACTTTCCAGTACGTGAATCCTATGTTCTTATATGCAGCTGGACAAGAGCGGTTCGGAATGTTGACAAGCTCTTACTATAGAGGTGCACATGGAATCATTCTAGGTATGCCAGAGAGGAAATAATCTTTGACATTCTTCTATTTTATTGGGAATGTTGATTAGCTACCTTTCATGAGTTGCTGTTTCATCTTAATTTCCTTCATGGATTTGTAAAATGAAAAATTCAGCAATTGAGAGCATATGGAGACTTTTTTTGCTCAGTAATTTAAGACAACAAGGATAAAGAACTGAGATAATAGAAACAGGATGAAAGAGATGTAGTCAATTAGTGTTCACTTCTGCTCTATCTTTTATCCTCTTTTGTTTTAGAAAGTCTGTAGAAACAGGATTTGTAATTTTTTTCTCCTCGTTTATTTTCTTGTGTACCAAACCATTTGCAGTTTTGGAGAGAAAGTTTTGTTCTTGTTTCTTATATTGTTGAAACTGGCTCTCGTGGCATGCTTTTTTTTTTCCTTGTTCACAATTTGAGTGTATAAAATTTGGTTTGAACTTCCTGAGGCCTGATACTGACCTAATATTTGCCAATAGTGTACGATGTCACACGACGGGAGACATTTACGAACTTGTTGAATATATGGGCAAAGGAAGTGGAGCTGTATTTAACCAACCATGAGTGCATAAAAATTCTAGTTGGAAATAAAGTTGACCGGGTAAGTTGTATGATCCTGCTATTTGATTCCACGTTCATCCTTTATCGACATTCTGTTGTCATGCCGTGCTACTTTGCTTGCATTGGACAATATCGATAATCTTCAAATCTGAAACTCTTCATTCTAAATTACATTACATTGGGAGAGAATTTTTAAAAGTGCAGTGTCATGTCCTTGGGATCTTTAATATTGACAGGGTAGTGAAAGAGTGGTATCGACAGAAGAAGGGATGGCAGTTGCAGCGGAGCATAAAAGTATGTTTCTCGAGTGTAGTGCTAAAACTCGAGAAAATGTCGATAGATGCTTTAGAGATCTCTGTTTGAAGGTAACATTCTATCGCCATTTTTATTTGAATCATCTTCTAATCTTCATTATTATGTTATAGTGGGACTGATAACAGCTAACAATAGCCACTGCACACCATTTCATAAACATAAATGTTGTCCAGGAGTGTAGTCTTTCAGAACAATAATTCATACTCTCCTAACTTACCAAATGAAATTTTTGGTTTAATACATTGTTTAGTCATTTATTACCTAAACTGAATGCAAAATTTCCCTGAAACTCAAAAGCAAGCCAAAAATGATAAAGAACTTGTCTAAGTGACAGTTCCGTACTTCCACAAAGTAATGATAGCCTGTTGAGGCGTTTGCACTTAGCATCGAGTTGAGAGTAGCTCTAGAAGTGGCAGAAAACTTCCATGAAACGCGACACTCGACAGTAAATGTATTTCATCTCATGGCTTTTTTGGCATGGTCTAAATTGGTTCTAACTCTATTCCAGATACTGAAAGTTCCAAGTCTACTGGAAAATGGATCAGTCGCCATGAAGCAGCAAATTTTGGACAAAACACGAGCACGCAAAGCAGCGGAAGATGGAGGTTGTTGCCACTAACACGATGGTGCGCGCGTTACATCACAAGACACAAAACCAAACTTGCAGAAACAAATTTAGGAGATCTAAACATACTGCTGATGGAAATTCTTGAGAAAAAAGGCACAAATAAACCATCCAAGGTGATCATATATGCTCTTTTGCAATTCAATTTATGGCTATCACTGCTCCCATCAGTTTTTTTCCCGTTCAAAGAAAAAGAGGAGTGGCTGAGTTTTGTTGGGTAATGTTTTTGAGTAAAAAAAATGTAATAGAATCTCTGTAGATAATGTGAATACAGCGATAGTAAATACAGTTTTTTCCCACTTTTGTTTTGGAAACTTCATCCCAAAGTTTCAACTTCTGTTCATACTGATGAAAAAAATAATGCTGGTTTTAGTCTCTAGAATGGTTGTTTGATTGATAATTGCTATATTATATATATTGTAGAAGCTTCCTTTCAGTTTGGTGTAGAACTTTGAAGATTTTATGTTAATTGTTTCCTAGTTCAGGAATTTGATGATTGTTGGGGAGTTCGATAACCTTTTTTTTTTAATATTTAAAAAGTATGCATAATTTCTCATGATTTTATAGATATATATATTTTTTTAATTTTTAGTCAAATTTTACGGAAAAAAATGTTTTGAAAAAGTGATTTTTTTTTTATTTTTCAGAAAGTAGATAACAAAATAAAGAAATTTAATTTTTAAATTATTTTAAAAATAAAATTGCTATCAAACGGCACGAGATGAAAGAAGAACCATGAAAATGGCGAATTTGGACACGTGGGTGTAAGAATTCGAATATGTTATCGAACCGGACAAATTGTTATTTACCAATTTGAAAGTTCATTTTTTTTGTTAAGGTTTGCAATTTATTATTAGATAGCTCATTTTTCTTTTCAGGTTTAAAAAAGAATGTCCTAATAAACTTTAAATTTAAACATTGAAATTCATCATACTTCCATATTGTCATCTACCATAAAAGTATGAACTATAAATGGTATTACATTATGTTTACATTAAAGTATGTGATATATTAGATTATGTTTCCATTTAAGTGAATGATATATATGGATAATAACTGGTATCAAATTATATTTCCATTACCATAAAATAAATAAAAAGAATAAAAAATTAATAAGAATGGAAGAAAGTTACCATTTTTATCTTTCTCTACTTAAAAAGGTAAGATATTACTTATTATTTTTAATGGTCCCTTAAATGCTACTAGACCCTAACGTCATTTTTAAATATATTTCTATTTACCCTTCGAGGATGTGGAGTGATATTTACAAGGTTAACTGTGACTACTACTACGATATATATATGATTGGAGGTATTGAGTTCGAAGATAAATTTTGATTGATGATTTTCGTAATTATTCAGACGAGTAAGAATAATCAACAAGTCATTCGAATTTTGAATGGATCACGTGTTTTTTCTTTCAGTACAACAAATTGGGGGTATGAAGATTCGAACCTCCGACCTCAAAGGAAGGAGTAGGGTGCCAATTACTACTAAACTATGCTCATGTCGGTAAATACATCACGTGTTATCTTAAATACATTATTGAAATCTAAGGGACAAAAAATGTAAAATTCTAAAACTTGGAACCAAATAGATCTCTAACACAAACTTCAATTATCAAAAGGGTATTCATACCAAAAATAATTTTTTAAAAATACAACCAATCAACTTTAGGCCCATTGCCAACCCATCAAATGTAATGGGCCTAAAGTTGGCCCACTTCAGTTTCCTCATTCCCCACAAGTTTCTCGTCAAGAGTTTTCTTGTGATAATATAATTAATTGATAAGAAATGATAAGTAAACAATTGTAAAATATTTTACAACACACATGCAATAAATAATTTCAAAATATATTCTCTCTCTTTTACATTATTTTTTTTTTCATCTTGAATAATGTTCTTAAGAATAATTCATGTAAACACCTTTTCGATATATTTTTAACATTACTTCCAGAAACGTAATAATGAATGAATCTTTTATTTCATTTTTTCCCTTTTTAGAACTACATGGTTTATTACTTTTTTGCCCAAATAAAAATAAATTGGATATATATATATAGAGGTAACAATTTGTTGACAATTTTGTTGTCATTCTCAAGTAGTGTAAAGTGAGGTCATAATTAGTAAATAGGGCATCATAATGAGCATGTGGGGTTGCATGATAAAGCCTAACGCGCTTTCAAGAAAGTTGAGCCATATTTTTACATACTTTAAATGACTTTTTTGGCTTTCGTTTGGTACTACATGATTTATAACCCAAAAAGAAAAATAAAATAAAATACTTTCGCTCCAATCGATCCTCGAGATTTTTTCTCGAGTGGTCGTAGAAATGACCTAATCAAAATGTGAAATCTAATAAACAAAAAACCCGACTAAAAGAAATGTAAAGGTAGTCTATTTCAATCTGGTTAATATTAGTTGTCAATAATGTGATTGATATAGACTTGAATATAGACCATAATTTCAAATTACTTAAAATAACACAACTCAATATAGAAGAAATTCAAGACTTACACAGCTAGCACGCTCATATTTACCCAGCAATTTAAATTCATCTCTTATTTTATGAACCAAAGTATAGCTTAAAAGACAATTAAGAAGCTTAAAATGATTCAAATTTTGAATATACATAATCTATATTTGAACGTTTCAATATCGAGTATTTTTTTTTGTCAAAAAGAGCATAGTTCAACGATAATTGACATATACCTCCAATCATGAGGTCGTGAGTTCGAATCTCCTCCTACAACATGTTAGTACTAAAAAAAAATATCGAGATTTTTTTTTTTCTATTATCTTGTTTTCTTGTACTTTTACATTTCTACCCATTTCATTCTCCCTTCTAACGTGTAGTGTTAAATGTAAAGAAAAATTGACGTGACACTGGCCTGATGAACAACTTTTTTTTTAACGAGCATTAGCAACAGCTAACAAGTTCACCAAAAGAATCGCAATGATAAGAAGAATAAATTTCTCTTTTAAGTTCCAATCTCCAACAAGACTTAGAACAGAAACCTAACATGCAAAGAATTAACTTTTAGTGTCTTTAACCATCCAAATGTTGGGTTAATTGTGTCCCCTTTTGCACAAAGGCCAAGCTTTGAATGCTTTAATAATGAATGGGAATCTAGAAAGATTGCTGCACTAATTAAAGCCACAACATACCCACTATGAATGGTGGGGATCTCCAAAATGCCTCAGACAAAGCAGAATCTTTGTGAAGATTTATCCTCTTATTGCATCTAATGATCATACTTCATTTCTAAAAACAGAGCAAAAGGGCCCAAAATATTGGCCAAAAAGTGCTCAAAAATGAACTCCTAAGCCTCAACAGATTCAGCTGCAAGTTTGAGAATTGGATTTCATTAGTAATAACAGTTATGGTTACAGAACTGAAAAATGGTCCATAAACAAAGCCATAGCCATGGTTGTGTTCTTCTGTCATTCTTGTTCAGACAGAAGGGAAATGAATGGCATTTGGCAATGCAGCATCACAAAAATATTTGTTCAAGTACTTTGTACTTGGTGTTTGGAAAGAAAGTGAATGAGAATTCTCCTCTTTTTCTTCTTCTTTTCTCCACCCACTTTCCCT
>NW_019104493.1:1025752-1039168 GCF_001995035.1 Momordica charantia
CAGCAAAAAGAAAAAAAGGATGACAGTAAATCAGCAGATGGGCATTGAAAAAAAGTAGAGAGAATGAGAAATCAAGAGTCATTGGGACTATTACTGTGCCAGTTTTTGATGCTTGTTGTGGGAATGTTGAGAGACATCAGAGAGCAGAGAATGGCTTCTCTTTCTGATGTCAATGGAAGAGCTTTGAGCTGGAAGCTGTGAAGGGCGGGGAGAGATGATCACGGGTGGGATGTCGACCGAGTCGACGAGCGGTGGCGGGTGCTGCCAGTGAGGGAGCGGCCCGGCGAGGAGGAGGTTCTGCAAGAGGGGGCCTGCCTCTATAACTGCCTGTAGAAGCTTGCCTATCTCAGGCAATGGCTTCTCAGAGGCATTTTTCCGAACAGTTGGTGGGACGTCCTCAGAGGCATTTTCCCAAACAGTTGGTGGGAGTTCTTGAGGTAACAATGGCTCTCCCACAACTGGGTCAGTTTGAGAAGACTGAATTGTGTTGTCATCAGAATCACTGTCACTTTGTGGAGTGACTTCTTGTTCTTGATTCTTTTTCTGTTGAAGCATCATCAGATTCTCAAACATCAACTTCCCACATTTTGCTTCAACTTCATCTTTCTCTTTAATGGCTCTGTTCAGAAGATCTCTGAGGTTCAAAATTTCACATTCTCTTCTCAAAATCTCTTCCTTAGCTGACATGATTGTTGTTTCAAGCTCCAAAGTTGTGTAAAAAAGAGCATGCCTCAGCTCCTCCATTCCCTGAAAAATTGGATCAATTTAGAACAGAACCCAGAAACCCAAAACTTCAGCAGAAATAGAATTATGGCAGAATTCAACATTTTTATGAGATACCCACATCTTCTTGAGAGCAGAATTCCCAGCTAAGAGACGTGCATTGATCTTCCATGGATAGATTGCAGTGATCAATTCAGATGAACTGAGGAAGAAGAAGAAGCAGATAAATAAGAGTTTCTGTAGTTCTTTTTTGCTATTGACAGAGGAAAGTTGTGGCATTCCTCTGTTATTTTTTCTCTCTGCTTTTCACTTTTTGTGTGATGGATTTTTCAGTCTCTCTAATTGGGGTATTTATAGAACAATCATGTCCTATATGTCATGCAAAAATCCCAAAAATGGGAGAGAAAAATTAAAAAAAGAAAAAACTTTGCTTTTTGTGGGGGCTATTTTGCAAAATAACTTTTATTTGTGAACATGTATTTAGATAATTGTATTCGAACCGCCGTTTTTTGTGATTATTTTTATCGTAGATTAATAGCGATATTGAATGGATAACAATCTTTACTTTTACAAGTCACTCGATCACCATTTTTAAAAACAGTTTTCAACACAAAAGTATTTTTCAAAAATAACCCTCGAACATGTTCATAATTGTCATTTGACTTTAATTTAATTAAGGACCCACGGAAATACGTTGCAATAGCATATATATTAAGTGAATAAATGACGATTTATGTATATGGATTTGGTCCATTTATAATTTGACACGTCAAATGATAAAAGAAAGAAAAAGAAAAAGATATATAGAGAATTTGTTGGCATGAATATTTTCATGTGAGTTTTTTCCTCACCTTCACCTCTTTTTTTAAATAAAAACAAAACTTGATTTTAAATTTGAAGAAAAAAATAGAAAATTCCAAAACGATTTAAAAAAAAAAAACTATATTTTTATTTTTAGATTTGAATGTTTGGTTCATAGGCTACAAGAAAGGGGGAGGGAATGTGAAATATGTGGTGAAAGCAACATTTAAAAGCCAGCATTATCAGGCCAAACATGGCACGTGCTGCACGCACGTGTGAAAGTATGAGCTTGGTTTCTCCCTTTGCAACCATCATAAAGATATTTCCAACCATTTTTTGAGCCATTTCCCACTTAACCATGCAAAATCTCACATCTCTTTTGTTTTCGGTTTCGAATCGACGAATTAAAATCGTACAGATCACTACTTATGCGATAAGGAATTTCACTAGTTCAACCCTCTCTATCCTTTGCTTAAACTATCGTGTTGTATGAATAGATGAGTGAGAGTCGTGCTTAGTAAATTCATGAATTTTTAAGATTATGTTTAGTACGTCTCTGAATTCTCAATTTCGTGTCTAGTAAATCCATCGCCTATAGAAATTTTTCAAAATTTAGGGACTTATTAGTTACAAAATTAAAATTTGTGTATGTAGGTCCTAAATTTTAAATAATGTTTAGACACACAATTGAAAATTTGGAACATAATAAATACTTTAAATTTAAAATTTAAAAATTTATTATATACAACTTTAAAAGTTTATGATCAAATTTTACATTTAATAAACTCGTTAATATTTAACATGCTTACTTATGAGATATTAAAAAGTTAAAATTTTAGCTTAAGTTTGACCACATGGATCAAATTGGTTTGCCATAAGCATGTTTGGCCAACAACCTAACTTTTTCTACGATTAAATACTTTTTTATATATATATTTTTTTCTTTTTCATCATCACTTTCAAATAAAACACTTGGTTATGTCAAAATAATAATAATTGTAATAATAATAAATAAAAAAAACTTGGCGCATGCCTTTTTTTTCTTTTTTGGGGGTTCAAGAATAATATAAAGTAATTTAAACTACATTTTAAAAAATTTCAACAACATTTGTCAACATGCAATCAAACAATTTAAAAGTAGTTGCAAGAGGTTCCAAAGAAAACACAAAGAATTTAAAGATTCCCATTAAAAAAAAAAAATCTAACTTTACAAGCAAAAACGTTCCTAAATATGACGTCATATTGCCATTAGAACAACCCAAATGGATGATTCTACCAAAATGGCTCTAAATTTGAGTTCAAACGCAACTTCTTTTTGACCAAAAACACAAAATTTATAGTCTAAAAGCACCGAAAAATAAAGCACATAAAAATAAAAATAAAAACCCTAATTAGATTAGTATATTTGAGAGTCATCCTATATTTTAGTCAGAGAAGGGAGGGGGACCAGATTTTTTCTTTTCTTTTTTGTTTTTTTTTTCCACAAAAAAAAATGGCCTTTCAGATAATGGTAGGGTCTTTTAAGATCCTTTGCTAGTGATAAAGTTGCAAAAGAGAGAGAAATCAGCCAAATCCTAAATTCCTTGGAAAAAAAAGAGGTATCTATGGGCTTCTTTACGGTGTCTATAATATATATATATATATATATATATATATATATATATATATAAATTTCTTTAATGGGTTATTTTAGAAATTATATTTCATAGCTTAATTTTTCAAATTGATTCTTAAATTTTAAATTTTCATTAATTTCAATATTCCCTCGATTGTTACTGTTTTATTTTATTAAATTTTGACTCGTATCAACTTTTTCTACATTTGATTTCAAATATCTCTCCCTCAATCCAACCTAAAAAAATTCTATATTTTTCTCATATCACAGTCCATATTAAATCCTTCTTTTTCTAATAAAAAAAACATTCCCCCCTCACCAAATTTGTTTTTTTTTTCTGACAATTTTTTTCAGTAATATGATAAACATACTCTTCTAAATCTATATACATTTTAGTGTTATATACCATTATGTTATATAATATATTTTTATCTCATATGATAAACATATACTACTTCAAAAGAATATATAATATATAGTTTTGACTAGTATATACTCAAATATTTTATGTTATATAATATATAATTTTTGGTGGTATATATTCAAATGTTAATTTATATGATATATTAGGTTATACTTGCTAGTAGTCTTCTAGGTGGGTGGGGTGGTATTTGAGGGATTTTAGGTTTTCAAATCAGAAATTTTAGGGATTTAGGGATTTCGGATATTTCAAAACAAAAATTAGGAATTTCATGAAACATGGCGGCACAGTGATTTCGGAACAAAAATTAGGAAACCACCCAAATTCTAGATTTATTCCATATTTGATTTTATTTGACATATATATTATAAAGGAGTAATTTTTCTAATGGATTCCACTAGACAATAACTTAAATGGTTAAAAAGTTAAGTTCATTATGCAATTTGAATCCTAAAATAGGCCAGTTGTATGCTAATCCTTATATATAGGTTTAAATATAATTTTGGTTTACTTTCGGCTTTGGTTCTTATATTTTTTATTTTTGTTTATTTAAGTTCATATATTTTCAAAACATTTATTTTGGTTCATTTTAACTATTTTTATCCCTGTTTGTAAATTTTTAACACAAATTTTATACATCATAAAAATCTTTTAATGCAAATTTATAACTATATTTCAAAAAATTAGTGAGTGGAACGCCATACTAAACTTTTAATCAAGATAAATGATTTGAAAAATGAAAATAGGAGCCAAAAAATGTTCATTTCTAAAAAAAATACAGTGACCGAAATGAATGTTTTGAAGCATGGAGACTAGAATAAATATAAATTAAAAACAAATATAGGGATTAAAATAAATATTTTGAAATTACAGTTATCAAAATGAAAAAAATATATATATAAAACTAAAATAAAATTTGAACCGCGCACACATTGACACATAGATACGCTACAAAATTTGGAGTTATTATGAGCTGAGTGTACACACACAAAACGGTGGCAGTCAAGCTAACGTCTAAGGTTTCAATGGTTAATAAATCTTGAAACCATTTCAAGATTTGACAAAGTTTCTTTGTTTGGTGCAATCACTCTGTGACACGTGTCATTTTTCTGTTTGTCTTTTTCATTTGTTCATTTCAGTTGTCCTATTCATTGAATTCTTGATTCTCATTATGTTCTATCTTATTATGAATGAGTTCAAGATTCAGATTCAACATCACAGAATTATTATAAAATTAAAATCCATGATGTTACTCATTATAATAGGAACCATTCAAGAGTGAGGAGTAAAAAGTACTCTCTCAAACTTACAACACAAGAATTAAAAATTACCCGGTTAAAATATTTATATTTTTTTCTAATATACTAACCTGAGTTTAGTTCAATGACTCTTATTTATTCTCTCTAAAAGTCGTTTCCTATTTACAATGGCTCTTATTGACCACTAGGTCATTCCATGATGGTTCTCCCCCCTCACTTGTACTAAAACAAAAGGAAAAAAAAAAACTGGACTTGTATTTACAATAATGACAATAAAAAATTCATCTTGACTGATAGAATATCCTATAACACAATTAAATATTCCTAAAAGTATGTGCTGGAATCATCTTTTGTTGCATAGACACGAACTTTACCAGAAAATTTACTCTCTTATGTATATAGTATAGTCTACGGATAACGTATAATAATCTTTAATTTGGGAGAACCACCAACACTTTCAGCAAATCATACAAATGATAATGCAGCCAGAACATTGAACTTTTGGAAGCTGGTTACGTTTTGGATTGGTTTTTCTTTCTTTTACACTTAAGGATCTAACGCGGTTTTGGATTCGAAGAAAAGGATGATACATAAAAATCCACCTTTTCTTTTGGATTTGTGTCTCCTTATCTTCTCTAGCATGTGAGGGCAGGTGAATTTTTTTGGGGTCCACACACCACATTCGCTTGGTATTTTTTTTTCTATAAATCCACTGTTTAAAAGCAGACTAAAAGACTGATGTAGTACATTCCCTTGGTACCTTTTCATTTGTCCATTGAAGGTTCAACCACACTACTTCAGAAAACCAACAAACTGGGACCCATTCATTTTCTCAAAAGAAAGTGCAGCTTGATTCAAACCTAGAGTTTGGGGATGACTGTGCCACTTGCAATTCACTCATATCAGATACTAACTATGGCCAAGCAACCAGACAGTAAAACAAAAAGAAAGGAAGAAAGAGTGGGATGTTTGGAGTTTGAATGGAAAAGAGTGACAAAGAAAGCTCTGGACCAGTCAAGCATCACATCATAATGGGAAAGGAACCACAGACCATGGCTTCCTCATTTCAGTAATGTAGTAGTATCTCTAAAGGATTTGAAGATTTTCAAGTGATGAAGTATAAACTAGATGCGTCAGTTTAATTTGCCTAGGCAAAACAATTGTTTCTAGAAAAAAAGCTTCCACCTAGTGAACTGATTTGTTGTAAGTCAGTAACTAATGGGTCATTTTAGTCTGTACGGTGTTGTGATGGTTGATTCCAGGAAATGAGCTCAATTGGATTGGTTTCAAGTATTTCTTAATGATACAAGGAAGCGCACTCGAATTCAAGCTTTCTACAGGAAGTGCACACAATCTAAAGCTATCACAGATACAGATACAAAAGTAATGGTGCAGCCTTGTCTTTGCTATCTATCACAACTCTCTCCCCTCAACAGGAAGAGAAATCTGGGTTAGCATTGAATTGATCATACCTGTCTGCGCATCTTGACATTAATTGGAATTTCCTTATAGGACTGAACTTTTTCAGCAGCTCGCCTTAACGGCCTACCAACGGAGGACCTCCGACATTCTTGAACTTCAAACTTATCAGTAGCGTTGCCATCGTCTTCTCTTCCTACTGATGATACTGCTGTTGGAGCAATTTCACACACAACCTCTTTATATAGAGATGAAGCACTGGTAGAACTGGAAACTAAGTCTTCTGTTTTAGCCACTGGTTCCTCAGTTTTGAATCTTGCAGACTGCCTTCTCAAACAAGGCCTGTTAGAAATTAAAGAAGGCTCATGTTCAATGTCTTTTGCATGCTTTCTTATCTGGAACATATGCTGAAAACATAAACCCAAATAAATCAATTAAATATGCACGAACAGACCTCTTGATTTCAACTTTCTGAACCCCTGTTTGAAGAACTGAAGTCTCTTCACATTGAGAAGCAGCGATAGAATGAGAATTTTCTATCTCAAACAAGTCCTTTGTAGCCAATGGTTCATCAGTTCTGAATCTGGCAGACTGCCTTCTTTTACAAAACCTGTAAAAAATTTAACAAAGCTCATGTTCGGTTCGTCTTTCGCGTGCTATATTATCTGGAACATATCCTGAAAACATAAATCCAAATAAAGAATTTAAATATGTATGAACAGACCTCTTGTCTTCAACCTTCTGAACTTCTGTTTGAATAACTGAAGTCTCTTTACATTGAGACGCATCGATAAAATGAGAATTTTCTATCTCAAATAAGTCCTTTGTAGCCACTGGTTCTTCAATTTTGAATCTGGAAGACTGCCTTCTATTACAAGGCCTGTTAAAAATTTAACGAAGCTCATGTTCAGTTTGTCCTTTGAACACATCCTGAAAACATAAACCCAAATAAAGCAATTGATATGCATGAACAGACCTCTTGCTTTCAGCCTTCTGAACCTCTGTTTGAACAACTGAAGTCTCTTTACATTGAGAAAAATCGGTAGAATTGAAATTTTCTATCTCAGATAACTCCTTTGTGGATGCCACTGGTTCCTCAGTTTTGAATCTTGCAGTCTGCCTCGTCACACAAGGCCTGTTAGAGTTTCGGTGACACTCACGATTAATTTATCTTTTGTACGATATATCATCAGTTAAGCACAAATAAAGCAATTAAATGTGCACAAACAGACCTCTTGTCTTCAACCTGCTGAACCTCTGTTTGAAGGACTGAAGTGCCAGAAGCTGCATTAAGAGGAGAATTGATTTTTAAAAATGACAATATGTAAATACTGAATGTAAATCGGTGTGCTGCCACTTACATTCTCGTTTGGATTGTCGTGGCCTGTTAGCTTTACAAGGCCTAGTATCCTTATTTGTATGCATAGATTCCTCTGCCTCATTACATTCAGCGGTCCCTACCTAAATGCAGAGAAAATAATTGTGTAAGTAGCACAAGAACTTTTTACTAAAGGAAAACATTAGTATTGTTTATGTACCTCCCCAGCTTGGAGTGCTGCTGATTTTTCTTTTATCTGGGATAAATGTTATAGTGCCAGTAGTTCAGAATGTAATCTTTTACAGCTATGTCAATCTAACCGATAAACACTAAATTGCAAATTTGAAATGACTACTACGAAATTAGACTAACCTCCTGATCCAGCTTTCTTGACAAAAGAATGCCATTTTTACATCCAAGCTCATGCTGAAGTGCTTTAAGCTGCAGAAAAATTAGTTTCAGTTTCAGAAATTTAAAAGGGTTCGATGTGCAAACTAAATCAAATTTCAGATAACAGAAATTTGACCTACCCTGTCCTTCCCTGAATTAAGTTCCTGAAAAATAGAAAGAAGTTCATCACTAAGCAAAGAAGGTTATTATAATGTATTTCCCAGGCCGCCATGATGAAACAATTGCTAAAATGGAAACTTAAGCCACAAAGAAGCAGGTGCAAGATTACCGCTAACATTTGACTGTTTGTTTGCGCAAGTTGCAGATTCTGTTGCTGCAATTTCTGAAAATTGGTTCTCAATTTCTCCAGCTCATTTCCACTTATCTCAATTATGCGACTTTAGAAAAAAAAATGCTAATTAAGGAAAGACTTCATCAATTAAACGGGAAAGTTCGAACATAAACAACGACTATTGCTGGTGATGGATCAATAATACAGTCACAGAGGATACTTTCTTTCTGCGATAAGTTTCATGAGCGTCATATTTTCCTGGAAAAAATTCAAAAAAATGTCAATAAGATTAGCCAATCAAACGGACTAGCTTATAGGACACCAACCAGGAGTACCTTCTGTAACTTATCAACACATTCATAGGTCATAAGCAAACTCGACTGCTGCTTCGTATCTCGTTTCTGCAGTGTAGGTTGCTCCTTCAAGTTGCTTATATCTGAAAGCCTTTTCCTCTGGGAACCTCCTACTTTGGAGCTCTTTATCATTTTCTCTCCGGTTATTTTCATATTTGGCCCTACGACCAACTTCCCCAGTCAATAAGAAAAACCTCATAGAGTTGCTAGCTAAATATCAACAAACATCTTCTAGGCTGTCCATACTAGTGAATGACTTGCTTCAATTTACTAAGAACAACTATGAGGTAAGTTCACCCAAATTCAATTATTCTTCCTAAAAGCTATAAAAACGCATGCAAATCTAACACCCTAAACCGTAAAAACAACGGGAGTTAATGGCATGCGCCCGAAACCTAGAATACTTGGTAAACCATATAAACCCCGAAATGCAATTAGGGTTCCAATTTAGCAACCTCAGTTCTTAGAAATCGAAAGATTAGACGAGAGGAAGAATAATTTAGAATGCCACAGGAAAACCAACTGGGCCAAAAACCATAGAACTGAAAGAAAAAGGAATCTGAAGAATTCGAACAAATTTTAGGGGAAGGATCAAGAAGTTAGTAGAAAGTGAAATGAATCAAAAACAAAAGGTACCTCCTACGTCACAGTTCTCCGAATCGAGCGCAATTATACCCTCCATGCTGGGGAAACTACGCCCAAACCCTAAAAATGTTTCTGCTTAAACAACAGATCTTGGGAAGACTGACAGAGTTTCTTCTGCTGGGGGAAGACTGAAGAGAGAATTGAATTCTGTGGATTGGGCGCGAAATTGGTAAAAGTGCGAGGGCAAAATTGTACAATGACATTCGGGAGCACAACGGCTGTCCGAAGCAAGTTCCGAACCTAATTTAAATCTTCGGGCGTGTACCCCAAGCCTATATCTCTGATGGGCCAATGGGTTGGTATTGGGCCGTTATGGACTATCAAGCCCAGAAGTGAGCCCACCTTACTCGTTTAATCCCATAAAGATTTACAGAACATAACATTGAAATAAATTTCGATATATAAACTTTTTTTTTTCTTGAATACCCTGCTAAATTTCGAGAATTCTTCAAAACTTGCTCGGATACTATTTGTTGGAAAAATAAAGAAATTCTAATTCATAATTATTGTATAATAAATACTATAAAATTCAAGAACAATAAAGAACGGAAGAAAACTAAAATCTAAAGAAAATTAGAATTACCTGAAACTCTTAAATAAGTTGATCATAACTCCAAAAAATTGTAATTTTTGATTTTTCTCAACTATGCAACCCGAACCAAATTTGAACAAGTAGCATGTATTGAGAACCATAACTATATATTTTTCTCATACTGCTAGTGGATTGCTTTCTACGTAACAGATCGAGAAATCATGTAATCAAGATGTCCATTGAAGAGCCCAAATATATATATATATATATATATATATATATATATATATTAGTAAACTAGCCTATATATAATTACTCTTTAATATGTTACATGCCTATGAATTAATTATGAAACTAATTCCAACAATAATCACTAAAGACGGATAAACGAAAATGAAATATAAAATAAAATTTTAAATTTTATTTTTAAAAATTTATATTGAACTTAGATTGTAATGGAATATTCTATTATTAGTATTATTATTTACTAATACTCGTAATGAGAGTGAGTATTATGTATTTAAATTATTTATTACTAACTTTAAATCGAGTTGTCAACTTGAACATAAAAAGTTGCATGTTCGAACTCCCGTCGTGTACTAAAAAAAACTTTAAATCAAGCTCCTTTCATCTCATTTCGTAAATAATAATAATAATTAAAAAAAACGCTCCTTTCATCTCATAATATATTTCACTTTTTGTCATCGGCTCTTGTGGTTGGCTAAGAATCTTCAACTTTTAAAACTTGACGCATGACAAATGGGAAGGTCATTTTCCACACTTTTTATCCCATCTTTAATTCATGGTAGGTTTCACTTGCCCCTCACCTTTTTCAAATACATGGATATTCGGCAACATAATTCTCATCATAATATGTTTAATTTCCATCAACATAGTATAAACAAAATTTCATTTTATTTGATGCATGTTGGTCGAATTGATTAAATGGTGAAATATTCTACAATTAGACCACACACAGAGATTAAAATACTATTTTGGTTCGGTATTTTTGGCTCTGGTTTATTTTATTTATTTATTATTATTTTGTTAATTTAAAAAACTTTTGGTTATAGTTTATTTTAGTCACTTACTTTCAACATTTGTTCATTTCAGTCGTCGAACTTTTATTTTTTGTCCATTTTAATCATTGTACTTTCACAACGTTATTTTCATCAATATACTTTCAATATATTTGATCCATATATGCAAAATGTTGTACCTAATAAAAAAAAATTTCATACAAATTTATTAGTACATTTAAAAAAATCTGTTATGATGAGATTATCATTGAAAAAATGAGATAAAATAAAAATGAATGGACCAAAGTTAGATATTTCGAAAGTCAATGGATCAAAATAGACAAAAGTTTAAAAGTATAAATATTAGAATAAGTCGAAGCTGAAAATACAATAACCGAAATACTATTTAAACATTATATATATATATAAATATAAATAAAGTAGCGAGGCTTCTATCGTATCTATCCAACCTCCAACAATTTATTATAGGCTAATTTAAGTCAAAATTGGCTTCATTAAGAAAACAGACGTATAGAATAGCATGTGGAGGTTGAGGTGGGTCCATACGATTTTTTCTAAAATTTGATATTTTAGCATATTCCATTTTAATTACTAATTAATACTTAATTTCAGTTTTGATTAACCCATGACAAGTGAGATTTTATTTATTAAATCATAGCTTTTTTTTTTTTTTTGCTGTATGTGTGTATAATTAAATGTAGGTATAACAAATGCATATCCAGCCCTCTACTCAATTTTGAAAAAGCAAAAATAAAATTAGGGATTTAAAGAAAAAAGTAAGTAAAAAGAATTCAAACTCCAAAAATTATTTTTAAAAATAAAGTCGGCTGAATAGAATCATATTTTAGAGAGTTTATGAAATAAAAAGAAAGTATTTATATATATACATATATATATTAAAGAAATACTTTTTTTATGGAAATAAAAACTTTCATTTATTTCACCATTATTTTAAATTTCTGATTTCCGTAAAAATGGAACATAACAAATAAAAGTCGAAAATATAGGGGTCAAATCCAAATAAATGAGATAAAAAAATAAAGGGATAAAAATAGGACCAAAACAACCGATTATGGGTGGCTCGTTGGATTAAAGGGACTATGATTAATTAAGGGTGAATGAATTCAAACCTCCTGATGACAACTTACTTAGGAATTACTGACATTTAAAAAATTCATGGACTAATATAAACAAAATTTTAAAGTACAGAGAATAAAATTGAACTAAAATAAACCTAATAACCCAAATCTAAGTTGATTATTTTTTACCAAAAGGCCAATGGCATCAATCATCGTGAAGCATAATTACATGGGGAATTAAAAATTCAACTTTCTTCTAAACCAATATTTTAAGAAACTAAACAGGCTCCATCAAACACAATTTTCAACAAAAGAAATCAAGATGAAGAAGCATATTATGATTGTGAAGAATCAAAATAAAGTATAGTTTGAAGAATGCAGAGGAACATTAAACAGACTGTCTCTCCTCAGCAGGGAATTTTTAATCCACAGACTCAAACAGAAACCAGAGAAAGAAAGAGAAGGACCTTCAACATTTGGAGAAGAAGAAGCCCACTTTCCCCCATTGTCTCTCTGGATTATACCCTTTTAGAATAATCTTTTCCATATCCCTATAATAAATTCAAGCAACAGTCTGCAAAACAAGACACTAGAGAGAGGGGGAAAAAGAGGGGAAAGGAGAGAGAATCATCTCGCTCCTCCTTCTTCATTCACCTTCCTCCAGACCAGACCAGACACAGGTGTCTGCCCTCCATCACTTCTTGGTGCTCAAAACCCTAGCAAGAAAGTAAAAATGGCATTTTCCTCCCATTGTTCCCATGTTCTCTCATTTGGGTTATAAAGTCGCATCTCATTTTCCCAACTTTTTTTGCAGATTCAATAGTTGTACTGAATGAAGAGTTGTTGTGATTGTTCATTTTGAGGAAGGTACCTGAAAAGTCTTCTTTAGCTAGCGGAAATGAGTGCTACCACTGGCGTTCTCTTCTTCTTCTTCATATGGGTTTTGAGCTCTTCTCTGCCTGCTCCTACCATGGCAACTTTCAGTTTCAATCTCACTGTCCCTCATCTTCTTCCAGATCCTGAAGCTGTTGCTTATGAAGTTCAGAGGTAACAGATTCTTCTTCACCCATCTTCACACGCTGCCATTTCACTTCCCCACTGGGTTTTCTTGGTTTTGCTGTTGGGTATTTTGTGTGTCCACCATTTTCCATTGTTTCAGGTTTCAACAAAGGAAATGCCCAAATGGGGATTCTGCACTTGAGCTCGTTTTGACATTTTGACAAACAGTTGATGTGCATTGTTTTGCTCAAGCTGCTGTCCCCTGTTTCTATGACTTCTGTAACACTAATTGGGGATTGGGGTTACCTTTTTGCAGGACAGTGAACGATTCTTTTTCCAGAAGGCAAATGCTATCCATTCATTCGAAAGGCCAAGCTAATTCATGTCAAACTGGGAACCCAATCGACGATTGCTGGCACTGCGACTCGAACTGGCAAGCCAATCGCCAACGGCTCGCCGATTGCGGCATTGGATTTGGGCGAGACGCCATGGGAGGCAAAGGAGGTCAGATCTACATAGTGACAGATTCC
>NW_019104493.1:1045461-1079016 GCF_001995035.1 Momordica charantia
CCCCCCCAACTTCCATGGCCTGAGGTATCACCTGTGAATTGATTATCATTAGATTCATTTCCTGAGTTCCAGTTGCTTTTCTTGGCCCAACTAGAATCCTCATTCCCAGCATTAGAATTCTTTTTCCAATTAGAACCCCAGCTACCTGCTTGGTCACTTGAACCAGCTTCCTTGCTGGTTTGACCCCATCCAGATGCAGAATCTCCACCAGAACTTTTTCCAACATTCCAGCCACTGCCTTGATCCTTACGCTCACCATCTTTGCCACTTTCAACAGATTTCTTATTCCAAGGAGAATTGTCCTCAGAGGCTTTGGTATCATTTGAACTGTGCTGCTTATCCCAATCTCCGCCCCATTGGTCTCCTTTTGGGGCTGTCAAACTTGAGGAATCAGATTTGTCTTTCCAAATAGCTGAATTCCCACCGCCAGTATCCCCATCAGATGACTTGGATGTATTCCAACTTTTGTTTCCACCATCACGTTCTGATTCATTAGTGCCCCATTTTTTTCCACCATCAGACCCTGAACTCTGCCATTTGTTACCACTATCATTGGCTTCATTACCCTGTCCCCATCCTTTTTTCCCAATACTTTCATCCTCACTAGCAAGATTTGGTTTATTCCAACCGTCCTTTTTTCCAGCTCCATCAGTAGTGGTAGATTTATTCCAATCAGATGAGCTGTCTTGACCAGATGATCCACCCCTGACTTGATTTCCACCTCTTCCACTTTCAGAAGACCTAGTACCTCCACGGTCACTAGGCTTCCCCCAACTGCCACGATTTGATTCTTGTTTTTGGGTATTCCAGGAAGAGTTTTCGTCACTTATATTCCAAGCAGAACTACCTGCATTGCTCTTGCCAGCTGGCTTGATCTCAGAGACAGTGGTTGAAGCATTACAATCTCCCCAGCCTCCACTTGATCGATTTTTGCTGCTCCACTTATCAGCTGAGGCTTCTGCTGAATTATTTTCATCACCAAAACTAGCATTTTGACTCTTTTTCCACCCCCCGGATTCCGAATCTTTATCTCTGCTCCATGCACTGGGTTCATTCTTACCAGAAGTTCCATCACCCCAGTTGCCAGTCTGATTATCAGAAGACACACGCTTTCCCTTGTCCCACTTGTCCTCAGCTTGATCTGTAGGGCCTGCACAATCTCCACCAGGTACTACTTTTTTGTCCCAGGCACCAGAGGCATTGCCATCTGAACTAGTTTTAGCAGTAGCTTTGTCCCATGACTCGCTCTTCCCCCATCCAGGGGCTTGGTCATCATTAACAGTATCGTCAACATTTGATTTTGCAGCACCCCAGGAAGTGCTTGCATTTGGAACCGTCTTGCTAACCCAAGGAGAATCTTCAACATCTGTAATTATCATGGAAGCAACATAACTCAGCTTATCAAAAATTTCTATTCATGAATAAAGCATCAATTTCTAAAGTAAATGCCCTATTCATGGTACCTTTTTGAGCATCAAGGCTTTCAGAACCGAAAGGATTAGAACTGGACCCTGGACAATTCTGCAACCAGAAAGGGAAAGAAATAAAATGCATGGAATTCTTTTATAATATTAACATTAAACAGCACAAAGAAGAGAGAGAAGAAGATGGAATAAAAAAACTAACCGAGGTACCAGACTCTGGGAAACTGGGCCAAGGACTTCTGCAGGGAAGTACATTTGCATAAACAAACTTATGAAGGCACATAGAGAAAGTAGTGAAATTCATAATTTATAATTACAAAGGTCTCACTATGCAGTTATTGGATCTTATATAAGGTAAAACGAAAAAGTAATTTTTTAAAAGACGTGTAAACAGTTATTGGTTCCTATATGAGATAAAACTAATCAAAGAAAATTATTTATACATGCAAACAAACGACAATTTCAACGTTTCACTCACCAACCATTCCACATCTTGATGCATGCATAGTTAGAATATGTCCAAGACAATTTTTTTTGGGACTATTACATTATAAATTTCTCATGATCATATCTATCAACTACTTTCAGTGATCTATCCAGATTGAAACAAGAAGCTTATTTCTACAAGCAGCAAAAAGACACGTAAAAGCAGAGACGCAATCAATGTTCTCTTGGAGAAGAAGATAGGCGACCTAAGATTGACATAAAAATGTCGAGGAAATAAAAATTTCAAAAGAGGCGTTAATGGGACAACCTCTTTTAACGCAAAAACAAATGCAAGGAAAGTTCAATAAATGCATTTTACAAAAATACACACTTGCAGGTCCATCCATAAATAACTACTGTTGTCTTTATTTTCCTGATCGTGATTTCATATAGCTTGAAGTAGATAATGAACCGCGTCAATAAAACTTTCTATGAACTACAGTATTACATTGAAAACCAGGCAGATAATCACATTCTACAAATTTCAGACTTGATTGTCATAGGACAGCATTCCACAGTTTCTTTTCTCTTTTTCTTTTCCTTTTTCTTCTTCTTTCTAAATTTTAGATCAAGAAATGGAAAACACACACACAAGCAAAAAAAATTGGATATCCATGTAAATTGGTAGCAGAAACATACCTTTCTGAAGAAGGTCCAGCAGAATTCCAGCCATCACCACCTGTGGATGACCCCGTGCCACCCATCCAATCTTAAAAAAAAGAACAAGCGTGTCAAACTAGTAATCATTTCCCAGAGAGAGAGAGAGAGAGAACTTGCAACGAAAAATAAAAACTTGCACATAGGAAATAAATCTGCATTTTTTGGTAAAATAAAACTGATTCTGTGCATAGGCAATAAATCTGAATTTTTAGTTTTAAAAAATACATTTGAAAGAGATTAAAAAAGCTCTCAAACATTCAAGTGCACCTATTCATGTAAGAAAGTTTCAAATTTCTAGGCTGAAACACGAATTCAAACCTTGGGAACTGCCTTCATTTCCCAGTATATCGAAAGGTTTTAGAGAACCGAATTCTGTATCCTCACTACAAAATGATATTCGTATTCTGTGAGAGAGAGATATAGACATAGCAGTACAAATTATAGTAAACTACACAAGAACACATTGAGATTTTTTAGTTAAAAATACCTGAGAGACACAGTAGAGGTCTTCCGATATACCTCAGAAAGAAAATCAGATCTGACTGTGGGAAATAAATTGAAGAAAATAAATAATAGATGAAATGTTGCCTAGCCCTCAACCTTACCAGTATTGACAGAGTATTCAACAGGGCCAAGATACAATCACAACCAACATACCTGTAAGAACCTTCTGTTGAGAATCAAGCTTCACTGTAACATCTTTTTTACGTACGGCTATAACACGGCATAGGTATCCCTTTAAAGGACCGACACGTATTCTCAAGGTTTGACCAATAGAGAACATTCCATCTTTATCATCACGGTTGTCTGCATCCAGAGAATGTCTTCAACAGAAATATATATGGGTTAAATGCCTATGCATCAGCAATATTAATACATACATTCACGACCACTGTCCTTCTCTGCCCATGGCTTTTTAGGTGATAGGGGTGACTTGGGAGAAAAGGAGAAATCCTCAAAACCAGAGAAACCTTTGTCATCATCCTAAATGGAGAAAAGAAAAAATTGTTGGACTGGGCCCAAGCTAAACAACTGATCAACAAAATAAAGGGGAAGTTCACTCGACCTTTCCACTAGGTGCATCATAAGAAATCTTGATTTTCTCGCACATGTTAGATTTGCAGCAGAAATAACCATCGTTGTCCACCTCATTCTCATCATATACAAACACCGTGTGTCTATAAACATGCTTAACAATCCCTTGCTTATCCTGTAAGTTAAAAGTGATTGCATAAGACAGCATACTTTATATGGTACATGAACAGGTAAATTGTATAAAAAAAATAACAAACCTTAAGTGATCCTTCCAACACCTTGACATTGTCTGAAACAGAGATGATCTTTCCATTGTGATCAGCAGCGGTAAATTTACCCTCTAAAGGCCCACTTTTCAACTCTTTCCGTTGCACATTCACCACAATAGACCCATCAGGGCCTTCCTTCAAAATCTAGATCAAATACAAGTAATGGAAGTAAGTAAAAGCCCCTATGGTAAAAAATAAATCAGTGTAAACTTTTAGAGATATATATACCTTGTAACTGTCATCTTTTTCCGTTCCTAATATCATCCCAAAATCTTTCCGGCTGCATGGTACAGCAACGTTTACCATTGCAAAGTAATTGAGTAACGAGTCAACAGAAATCTATTAGCTGCAAGTATTTCACGATTTTTATGAGTAGATAGACCAAGGACTCACCCAAAACAAACAAGGTCATGATCTGCAAAGCTGTTCATGGAACTAGATCCTGATGTGCCCTCTCCTTTTCCACCCCCCTTTTCAGTCCTAATGATCTTCTTTTTCCTTTTTTCACCATAAAGTTGAGAAAGCCACTCTAGATCATTAGACTCGTTGCTCTCAGGAGGCTTGAACTTTAAGAGCTCATCTTCAGATGGCATTACGCCCCAGCAGTTCAATGAATCTAAAGATATTTTTTTGAATAGATATCCATCCTTGAGCATCATCCCATCAAGAAACTCAAAAAGTTTCCCAGTTTCACGGTCACGCCTAAATTGCATGAGAGGTCGAAATTCACTACAAAAAGCAAAGAAAAAAAAATATCAATGTCAATGTACTCCAGATAGAAAAAATAATAATGAAAGCAACAAATTATTTCTTATTACTCAAGTTCACTAGAGTTGATCAATCGTGGTGCAGGATTGGTAGTTTTCTTAGCAGCAACTCCTCCACCCTATAATGAGAAGATATATTATTCCACATGGAATATGTATTCATAACATTTTTCTCTTTAAACTTAAAGGCACCAAGTACATATATATAATAGAAGAAACTTCAAACACAAAATAAGACGTATATAGCACAAACTTTGTTAATTGACTACAGATTTTACAATTCAACTTTCCATAAAAAATCTACAACCAAATTCTTTCGTGCGGAAAACCGACGTCTGAAATGAGAGAGCTTTTTCAATTGACTACTACATATATTCGTACAACTACATTGTTCATTCCAATATAATATGGTTGGTGTTGATCAAAGGCACGTCCAAGAACCAATCCCCCCCCCCCACACACCCCCCGAACAAACGCACACACTTTTCAGACCTTATTCTTTACGTGATAAATACAAACCTTACAACAAAATCAAAATCATCTATGCTTATATATCAAGTTTACTAATTTATGATATTTAATTTGACATCAAGTCTGTGCTTCCCTAGTGTTAAGTTGTTAACATAATTTTAGTGTAGCTGTTAAGATAAATTGCTCGAGGAGCAGCACCTGAAAACTACCGTTCAAAGCATCATAGAATCACTTGAAAACAAAAGGCAGAAAGGCTAACGATTCAAAATATAAGTCAAGAAAATGACAGATCCAAACTATAGCTAATAATATTCTCCAATAAACCAAAAAAATCGTCAAAAGGAATGTCCCTCAAGGTTACAAAGGGTAAGAAATCAAACCCAAAGACAAAAGGCTGAGGCAATTTATTAAAAAAAGCTTTCTGCAAATGTCCTGAATAAAGAACGGGGGATAACTTTAATAAAAAAAGATTTTAAAGAAAGTACGAACTCTCCATTTCAATGCATCTCAAGTACACAAAGCAGTTACCAACATCATAACTGCATTTCCCTATATAACAATTAAAAATAATAAAAAGAGTCCGATTTTTGGAAATAAAAAGAACCCACATTTTTGTGGTGTACTAATAGTGATAATCAAATAGGTACGAATTATCTGAAATATATAAATGGAATAGGCCAGGTAGAGTCTGTAGGGTAACCTCACAAGCTCCCAGTAATGTAGTATCATATAGCTAGTTGCAGCAAGTAGAATAATACTACACTCTTTTAAGATATAAGATTTCAAAAGGTAAACAAAATTTCATACAAATTTTGCAGCCATAGCTTGGAGATCAATCCTTGGAACAAGCTTCACAGTCGCTCTCTTGCGTGCATTGTTGACAGCAACAATCTGCAGAAATCACTAAATATTATTTTTGAAAAACAAAGGGGGAAGTAGTGCTCATAGATGCAAAAGCACAGTCTGTCTACAAGTTAGTACACTTTACCTGAGCAAGGTCTCCCTTGTATTTTCCATTTTTTACACGGGCCATTGTACCTACAGAAACTTCACTGACTCTACTTCGAACAGTAAGCAACTGAGAGATGTCATTTTCGGGAACAGAAGCTATGCGAGTAGAATATATGCCACTGATCCCTTTACATGCCTGGATCCAGAGTAACTTGTCAAATGTTGTACTGATTATTGACTAAAGAAATTATGCTAGCACTACAAGAAAATCTCGTGTTACCTCAATTAAATCATACTGCCTAGGAGCTTCTATGTAAATAAAACCTTTTACATGGTCTACATAAAATGCAGATTTTATCTGTAGCTTGGTACCAAATGAGTGCAAATCAACAAATTTCTGCATAAGACAAAAAACTGATTGCCGCTCACGTCCAACCTACAAAGAAAATTTCCAGGCAGTAAAAATCAATATATGGAGTTAGAAAAAATGGAAATGAAGACTGGATACTCAATCCTTAGCTGAAGCATTTGTTTCCATTGATTAATCTCCATACCATGCATTTAACTTTCCACAGAGAGATAGTATCCCTGGAAGACGGCTGAAGAGGGTTTCTTCCAGTAGAATTTTTGTTCTCATAATTTTCTTCTGCAAATGCACCGAGTCCAGGACCTTGATTGTAGTGCTCCTCCATAATTCTATCAAACTCCTCTTCATTCATTTCCTCTTCTTTTGGGAAGAATGGAATATTTTGATCTTTTGCAGCATCATTCTTAAATGCCGGTTCTGTATCAAACTCTTCCTCCATGAAATCTGTTTTTGTCAAATAATAGGGTTGAGTAAAAGGAAATGAAAAGGCAGAATTGAGTCTACAGTTTGGATAGAAGAAACATTGATTTTTTTTTTAACTGCGGGCATTGAGCCAACTTATACATGCCTCAATTCATCCCACAAGACAACCAAATGATTTCATAACCTTTAGCACTGAGAAATTCTAAAGATTAGATTACTTTCTTAAATAATGATTCTTAAGGTCATTCCTAATAGGATCAACTTATTCTATCACTTTAATCTTCAATAAATTTTTTAAGCCTTGGAGGTTAAAGTAACAATGAGTGAGTTACCACAATCTATGTTCTATCAATATTAAAAACATAAGTGGACTATTATATTTTGAAAAATATACAATAAATCAACGTTATTCTTCTGGCCATTACATGGGGTGGAAAGACTCCATCCCTTAATGCATTTTCATGGAGGGAAAAACCTCTTATAAACCAAAGTACGCATAAGCATTGAGGCTAACAATTTACACCTTGCCTCGAGGTGAGCCCATGGCACAAGCCAACCACTCACCCAAAAAAACCGACCATTCTCTTACAAAGACAAATGTAAAATAATGTAAGGAAATCAAACTTTCAGCATATTCATAACAGCACAAGGAAATTGCATAAAGGGAAAATATACCTAGACTTCAGAATGAAAAGCAACCTTCTCACAATCCAAAACCTTAAAAGACGATATACACCAAATTAAGAATTTATCAAAAATTAAAACCAATAGAAATGGCAACAAAATGAATACCCAGAAGAAGAAAGTTTAAAGTTTAAACGTGAAGAAGCACGATATGAAAGAACTCAACCATTGTGCTTGACTTTTAGGATCTTAATTGTCACCAAACCGACCCATCGTTTTAAGGAACAAACCGAAGCTAAAACCAGTTTTTTGAAAACCTGAACTGATTGTCTGAACAAAAGCAACAAAACTGACCACCAAACCAAATCAATACTACCGAACTGGTCATATCTCCGTATTGTCAAGAACCAAACCAAAACCTTGTGATACAAAGATACAAAACGGTGATTATAACACACGTACATGAGGAATTTGGAAGAAAAACGACCCACAAAGTTACAGCCAATGCTGACTTTGAGTTCCGAGATCAGTCCATCTATCCATTAACAAACTTAAGACATCCAAAATCAAAGTCAGAGAAAGCCGCACCAGATGCACTCTAGCGACTTAAATCGACCTCGCTAGAAGCATCATACAATTAGCGCGGGCCTCTCCACATGTTCAGAAAATATGTCAAAATTATCATCAACCTATAGAATGAGATAGGCGCACAAATTTATAATCTAACAGGCTTTTTCAACGGAGTAAAAGGGTTTAAGACGGATCTTCTAGGAGGAAAAAACGAGCCAAAACGTGACCATTTTCACCAATTACTCCCCCAAGACCGAAAAAAATGCAGAGCAAACATATTAAAAACTAGAAGCTCGAAACAGCCCTCGAAACCCCCAAAAGAGGCGAAAACAGTGATGATGAGTGAACGAGAATGAGAGATAATGTACCATCGAGAAAATCGCTATCGTCACTTTCGCCACCAACCTCCGGAGCGACGTCCTCGAAGAACTGAAGAACGCTCCGGTCCCTCCTCTTACGGGCGAGGTCGGCGCCATTGTTGTCTTCGCGTTGCTTCCGCTTTCCAGAGGATGTGTCCTTGGCAATCCCCTTGCCCTTGGACGCCATGGCTATGGCGGAGAGGGGAAGATTCGAATTTGGAGTAAGGAAATGGCAGAAACCAGAAGGAACATGCAAATTGAGAGAGAAATGGACTGCGCCCCTCAGGCGTTGAGAGTCTGAATCGTCCACTGCGAGCTCTGCTCTGATGGGTTCCCTCCCTTTTTTACGCTGCGTTTTCGCTCTTTTTTTTTTCTTTTTTCTTTTTTCTTTTTCTCCTCTTTCAGAAAAGTTGAATTTGTACCATTTTTTATATTTTTTAAATTAAACTTGCAAACACTAAACACTGACATTCCATAGGTATATATTTCTCGAAACGTTTTCAAAATTAAGTTAAATTTTTAAAAATAAAAAATATATATATTTAAATTTGAATAAGAATTGAGTAAAATGTATTTATTAAAGAAGATGAAAATGTATTGGACAAATGCCAGCAAATAATTAAAAATTAAAACAAATTTGTTGAGATGATTTCTCAAATCTCATGAATCAAGAACTATAGGGTGGATAGTAAGTGTCGAGTCATTGTAATGACACAGCATGAAGATCAAACTTTTCGAAGACGAATAAGCAATTTAAAATTTTGTAAAGGTTGAGTCGATCCATTTAGATCTTAACGATTGATCTCTATAAATGATTATCTGAGGATTAAAGCATTGTGTGTTACTTGTAACATTTTTCCGCGGTGATTTCTAAAAGAGTACCAAGAAACAAAAGCCTATAAATAAAGAGGTAGGATTCATATGCAATATCTCTGTGAATAATAAATCAAATTTAGATGGGCTTGAGCTTGGAGCATTCTCTCCTATGTAGGTCAATTTCTAGGGAGAATCAAAATTTTACCCTATCATTCTTAAAAAATCGTGAGACTATGATAAATTTTGCTAGATAAAATGGACAAATTGAACTTTTCTGTATTTTTTCCACGTAAAAATTTTTTGTTTCTATAGATTTACTTCATTTTCATTTACCTTTAATTAAATCTCATCAATTGCTAGCCAAATCAATAAATGAATGACTTCATCAAAAACGGTAAATGACATAAATGTAGCATAGCCATTTTCAAGAAAAGTAACAAAAATATCATAGTTGAATAGGTTATTTCTTTTTCAATGACAACCAGAATAAAGTGATTTTTTGAGAATTCAAACTTTCTATCTTTTGATATATATACTTAAATAAGCTAAGTTATGCTCAAATTAACGTAATTCTGAGAGTATAAAGACAAAATTAATAAATAATAAAGTATTGAAACATACATATATATTTCTTTCTTTCTTTTTTTTTTAATATCCGTAAGTGTTAAAGCCAGCTTTGTACACTTCAACTATTCATAGAGTCATAGGATATCTACTTGACCCTACCACATTTAATTGTCAAAACAACTAGGTTCCCACCAAACTCGTTTCCTCTTAGCCATTTACTATTTACATTGATTTTTTTATTGATTACTAGACTAGTAAAACATTGCATCGTATCAACTCGATAAATTTAACATTGTCAATATATTTTTAGCATTTCTTCCTATTTGACAGGCTAGGGTTATATTGGTACCTTACCTTTAGAGCAGGAATCTCTCCAATAATAGAAATTATACATCCCAACAAAAGAGAATGCTATAGGCCAAAGGTTCACCTAATCTCTCACTACAAAATGAAAACTTTGGAACCTTTTACAACTTAAAGAAAAATACGTACCCATATAGTAACAGTGCTCAAAGGAAGATGGCCTGTCTCTGAAAATTCCTCCTCCTGCTTAATGATTCCCACATTGATGGCCAAAATCTTTACCATAGCCTCTTGCTTTGCAACTGAAAATCTGAGAGAGGATAAAGAATTTAATATGAAAAGACAAAATTTCATTTCATTAGTGAGTCAGAGAGGAATATATATTGATCTAGAGAGTTTTAAAATGGCTTTTTTAGTTCAGTTCTTTTAATTTCTAGACATATTTAGTTAGTTGTTAATTCCTCCTAAAATAGTGGGTTAATGTCTTGTTAAACTCTCTTGGATAAGAGTTTCAGGAGACTTCTCTCATTTGTTCAGACTACACCATATACAGTCAAGAGTATTGTACGGTACTTGTTAATGCAACAAAACTTATTAAATCAATGCTAAACCCAAAAGTTTAAGTTTTAAATTATAGTATATTCAATTTTTCATATATATTTTTAAAATTTTCTAAGATGCAACGAATGAGCTATTATATGAAATGAAAAGGAAGTAACACTTTAGTACCTCTAGCTTTATTACCCTCTTCAATCAATAATAGATTCAAAGACTGAAAAGGCTTGAACTTAACATGTATATTTAATATTTTATGCATGTCCTTGACACAACCAAATTTCTTTCCATTTTTAAATAATTTGAAGCCTGTATAATGTTTGAACTAAACAGCTTGAGATAACAAACTAACCCAAAATGAAAATAGAAAAAATATGACAATTGACACATGGTGTGGCAATGTCAATTGTCAAATAAAAATATATAATCCAAATCAACAGTCTAGAAAATAAAAGGACAACATTTTATTCATGTTCATCACAATTAAATTAACAACACACATTAATCAATTTTACACATTTACCTTGAAGTTCTCAATCTGCAATGGAGTCCAAGTTGATCCCCATGAAAACTTTGGAAAATTCTGAAAAGAAAAAACCTGATAATTACTATTAAAATACATGTGGTAAGTGATAGAAAGAAGATATTAATGTATTTACCTTGATCTATTTTATCAATATCTTCTGTTTCATCACCTCCTTCAACCAAGAGTGGTTTCGATTGTAGCCAATTTTGAGCACAAATGATGGCTTCTAACATCTTAGGAGTAAATGAGCGTCGAAAACGATTCCAGCACACGGGCTTCAGTTTCAAAAGTTGCAACCGTGGTGAGAGGAATGGCAAAGACGTCCTTGGCTATTTGACTGAGGATTAAAAATCGAGAAGAGTTCAACTTCCACCATTTCAAAACATCGAAATCTGTATCGTCTCTTCGATGACAACATTCATATAAATAGTTGTCTATCTCCATCCTGCAATCATTTGGCGCTTCCTTATCAAGAAATTTCTTAAATTTCTTGGCCATTGACACATGAGAAGAATCACTATGTGCACTAATGCCAGTACTCAGTTCACCTCTAGTCATATTGAAGAAGTACTCATCACACATTTTTCGTAAAGTCCTTTTTACCTTCGTAGTCATCTTATCAGCAACATCATCCCCCCAAAACTCCCGAAACCGATATTTCAAAAACTTCAACTTATACCTTGGATCAAGAACTACAACAACATATAGAAGGAAGTTTGTTTTTTTAGAGGCACCCCAATATTTGCTGTACTTAGCTTTTAAGCTTCGTATCATCCTACTCAATTGCGGGTTACCATTTTGATTTTGAGAATATTCTCGAATCAACGCTTGTATCGAGGAAAGCTTATGAAAATATTCATTTGGAGTGACACATAAAGATCCAGAAAACCTTGAATCAACTTCAAGAAGAACCATCAACAATTTGACAAATGCACAAATATTTACCCAATTCTCAAGTGAAGGTATAACTTCCAAAAAGAACCTTGGATCTTGATCTTTTATCCTCTCAAATATTCTTTGGAACTTCAAAACCGCTACAACCACATCTATGGAATCCCATGTTGTCGGTGCATCTAATATAGAGAAGTTCCTCTGTAGGGAGACCGTTCTTCTGGTCAAAGTCTCTAAAAGTTTGTAACCTTGCAGGGGAAGATGTAATATTCTTCACAGCATCACGAATTTGGACTATAGACTTGTACAGGTGTTTCCAAGCATCATTGATGAACAACCTGAGTACATGGGAAATTGACCTCACATACAAGAACTTCCCGTTTAACACCATAGAACCCGGTGCTATGAACTTTTTCCTCAAATAACCTATTACAGCATCGTTGGATCCAGCATTTTCAACAGTTATAGTGGTTACACTATTGATACCCCATTCAAGCAAACACTTCTCTGTTGTTCTACAAATTGTCTCTCCTTCGTGATTAGATATTTGACAAAAGTTCAAAATCCTCGTATGCAAATTCCAACCACTGTCAATAAAGCGAGCACTTAAAACCATATAATTTTCTTCATGAACGGAGGTCCAAATATCAATAATCAAGCAAACTCTTTGGCAATTCTGTGTGAAGACATTTTTCAGACCCTTTCTCTTGCTCATATATATTTGATACCAATATTTTATCACTGTAACTCGTGAAGGAATGACAAACTTAGGCTGTAATGATTGACAAAATTTCTGAAATCTTTCACTCTCCACCTGCCTAAATGACAACTCATCCAATAAAACCATGGTTGAAAGCATAGTCCTAGAATTATCCAGAGAGAAGTTTATAGCCGATAAACAAGCTTCACTATCCCCCTCTCCCTCTTCATTCTGAAAAGACGATTTTTTATGTTTTCGATCCTCGTGGGAATATGAATCGTTTTTGCACTTCTCACAATGTTTATGCATTCTATTTGGCAACCGCACAGTCACATTTCCAACCTCAGAGTCAGCTAAGTGAGAGCAAGAACTATCTGCATTGGAAGTTCCTCTTCTAGAAGCCACCCTACAGATTTAAAAACCCAAAAGTAGTTAATGAAATAATTTCTGCCAACTAACGAGGATCATGCCAATTAGCAAGATCAACTCCTAACAAATTTGATACAATTCTTGTGACTTCCTAAAGATTCCTAGGTCATAGATGATAAAACTAATAAGAGACCATATCATTGTTGGAACTTGGAAGATGGAAGCTGTTTTTCTTCACGAGTAAAACTCAGATTTTCCCTCATATACCATTTTTTCCATATTTATGAGGAAATTCAAGGAGGGGAGATGTCAACCGAACTGATGCAGTATAATCAATCAGACCATATAAAATAAAGGGGAAAAAACACCTTTAAAGCAAATATGAAAACACTAGGTTTATTAGCCACCACCAAACCATCATTGATATAGGACACAAATAGTACGGATTAGTATACCTGTCGCTATGATGGTAGTTGTAGCATCCATACTTGTCCTGTTTATTATCTAGACGATGATCCCTAACTCTATCTCGTCCTCCATCATATTGCTCGTCCACATATCGATCACGGTCTTCCCCAAAAGAATTCTCACTGTCATCCCTTTCAAACCAAGAACGAGATGAAAATGAGGGTCTACGCCTTCCAGCTAAAGGACAATCACGTGCCCAATGCCCCAAGCATCCACAATTATAGCATACATCATGCACCGCAGATCTACCTCCTCTCCCAAAGCTATCCCGACCACCAGATAAGTAACCTCTCTCAATCTCTGGCCCTATATCTTCTCCCTCCATTTTTAGCCCAGAACTAGCTCTCCTCAAGCTATCCCGACCACCAGATAAGTAGCCTCTGCTAAAGCATGGTTCTACATATTCTCCCCTTATTTCGGGTTGTTTAGCCTTAGACACTGATAATCCCCTGGTCAAATTCCTGCCCATTCATTTCCCTGATTGCATTATCCATCCCTCGACGAGTTGCAAAGGTAATAAATCCATATCCACGACAACGATGAAATCTGTCTATAATGACCTGCAGAGGCACCACCAATTCGACTCATGCAAACAAACAAAAATTATTTAAGGATGGAAACTCAACAGAAATAAGTTAATTCTTCATATGATCCTGGAGATTAACAAAATTAATCATGACGGTAATAATCAGTCAAAACAATATTTGGACCTACAAAAATCCTATGGAAATATAGCTGCAGCTTGGCGTGATGAAACTCACTTAGTAAAAGATAAATTTTCACGACTATAATAATCGATCAAAACAAGAATTAGACCTACAGAAATCTTGCAGGAATATAGCTGCAGCTTGGCCTAATGAAAATGAAACCCACTTAGTAAAATCTCGAACAAGCAGAAATCTTTCAGTATGACACCTGAAACCTCCAGCATAAACCAAAGTAAATAAATGTCGTTGCCTTGCATTGAGGATGTGGAAAGCGAAAATTACGATATCTCAACTCTTCTCCTGTAAAATACAATTAATCCCAAACAATAAACATGCAGGCATTGGACCAGGAAATGCAACCCTAAAAATCACTCAAGTGCATGATAAGCACAGAGCCAAAGCGCAGGAACTTAGTAGCACATGGAAATGCCAAAACAGAGATAAATGCACGGAAAAATGACAAAAATACGAAATGTTACCCGAGTATCGATAATTCTTCCGAAACGGCTGAAGGCATCTTGGAGCTCTCGCTCCGATATGCACCACGACAATCCTCCAACGTATACTTCGAACTCTTCCTTCCGAGCCATTCCTCTCTTGCTCTGAAGAAGATGCTACTTATCCTGCAAAAAAAACCAGAAACACGATGAGGATGCAGGAGAGAAAAGCCCTGAGAAATAGCGTAAACCTCCATTGGATCAAATGCAAGCATCCTCTGGTGAAGACGGTGAAAAAGTAATTCAAGAGGACATGGAACTGGAACGGAGCTCGCCTTTAACCATGGCGCCAAGACATTGAAACGAGACTCGGGTTCAGAGAGTTGAAAGAAGTGAGAAGCCATGGCGCTAAACGATGGTTTGTTTATATATATTTTAAATAAGATGTTGTGGGGACGGATATTTGAATTTTTTGTATACTACATATAATATTAAACAAAACATTCCACGTTTATTTTACATAAATACCCTAAAATTAAGGTTTTTTTTTTTTAAGATATGAAGGTGTATTTGTTAAGATGTAGATATAAAATATATTAAGAAAAGTTAAATTTATATTATATTTAAAAAAAATAAAAATTGTAACGGTTACTTAAAAGTTAAAATACTTATTAACTTTGTGCTATTTTACATAATTTGTCATTCTATATCTCATTTGATATCCACTATTAATGGTTGGACTAACCAAATTTTAAATAATAGAAATTAACTTATATTTGTTGGGTTGAGTTAATAGTTCAAGTATGTCTAAATGTGGGTCTATGTCAGAGACAATGAAATCATCGTTATACATTAATTCATGTAGGTTGTCAATGTTATTGCTAACTTATGTCGGGACTTTCATTCAAAGCTTATAACACTTCTCATTACAACATTTTAACATCGAACATGTGTCATATATTCTATACATTGTATTACCACTTGGCATCGTCCTATATTTTTAATAAATAGTTGCATGATAATACATAATATATTTGTTATTTGTTGATTATTGAAATTGAAGATGGGACATCATCACTAACAAAAAAAATCTGCATATGCCTAGAGGGTCAGTGATTTGTTTCAATGTTATAATATATGTGTGTGTATATAATTATGTATGACGTTTTGACTATTCAGTATATAATTTTTTTTGTCCAACTTAAAAAATGTTCTAAATAAATATAATTTTAATTTTTTAAAAAATGGTCATAAACCTTTTAGAATACATGAACTAAATAAGCACGTTGATCTGAACAAATTTCATCGTCATAATTTTTTAGCTCGAAAAAGAAATAGACATCATTTTGAGAATTCAACAATCAAATTTATAATTTAGCATTTGTATTAAATACACTAAAACTGTGCTTATTGCATTTCATGTTTCCATAAATTTAGACTAATTTGTCTTATAAGGTTTACGATAACAAAAACTGGATTTTTATTTAATACTATAATTTTGTTTAACATAATTAGTTTTTATTAATTGTTTATATCATAATTTACTCGGTCCATTTTGTTATTAATATATATATATATATTTTTTGAATTGAACGAAAATAAAGACAGAAAACGACTTTTTTGGATTTTTAAATAAAAGCTCAAAATAAACACCTTTTATTCACTCAATTCATGATAGTTTTTTCACTTAAACTAGTAAAACATACCGGTTTGTAAATTTCATTCACCGTCGCAGAAAAGTTACACAACGATGGAATAATTAAACGGTAAAACAGTAGAAGTTATAATTTACAATTACCAGTTACCCCACCAAACCAACTAGGCAACTACTTATTTCTCCTCTCAACTTTCTCAACCGCTGAAACGACACCGTGTGGAGCGGCCGATGCCATCTCAGTACTCTGCCGAGGCCCAGGTCCAGGCCCAAGCACAGGCCCAGGCCCAGCATCTTCTTCTTCTTCTTCCTCCCTGAACCTGCTGTAAATATCAGTCCTGTAAAACCTTCGGGTTCTGAGCACCAAAATGAAGGAAAAAAAAGCCCCACACAGAGTAACGCCGGTGATTATAAGGAACGACAGTTTATAGCAATCCACTCCCACGCAGTTCAGAGATTCTCCGGCCATCCTCTTCCTCCCCGCCGCCTCCAGCTGCCGGTTCGCCTCCCTGTCATACAGATCTCCGGCGACCCGAACGTTGATGAAATACAGCCCGATCGGGCTCGCCACCGACCCGAAATTGTAGAGCGTGGAGTAGTATTTGAGGCCGAAGATCTCGGAGATGATGGCGAAGAGAATCGGCCATTGGGCGCCGTAGCAGAATCCGATGACGATTGAGGCGACGTAGAGGCCGCCGGGGGGGTCGAAGGCGATGAGGAGGTGGCCGGCGCAGGAGAGGACGAGGATTAGGGTCAAAATTAGGGTTCGGGGGAGTTTGAATCTGGTGAGGAAAAATTCGGAGGCGAAACCAGAGACCACGCGGCCGAGGTAATTCCAGATGCTAACCAGAGACACGAATGTGCTGATGCTCTGTTTCGGGTAGCGGAGAGAGGCGCCGATTTGGCCGAGATTGTCGATGGCGGTGAGAGTGCCGCCGACGCCGCACGCGGTGGAGAGGAACAGGAGGAGCATGTCGCCGCTGAGAAGGGCCTGGAGGATCGTGAAATCTTCGCCTCTCTGCGGCGGGCTCAGGGCGGTTCTCCAGCAGGACGGCGATGGCGGCGGCGGGGGTTTTTGGGAGACGATGTTGAGTGGAGGAGGAGGAGGAGAAGCGTCGATTGAGAGTAATTCGGTGCGCCATAGCTTGAAATCTTCGGCGATGACGATGAAAAGGGGAAAGAAGAGGAGGAAAACGACCATGGCGGCGCTGCTGCTGTACTCGATGTGGGAGAATTTGAATTTTTGCTGGAGAATGATCATCACCATTAGAAACCCAGCGAGTCCAAGAGAAATGTACAGAAACCTGTCGAGGATAAATAATAATGGATCTTGATTTTAGTTACTCGTTACTATAATTAAATGGAATAGTGTATAATATCATTACATTATTTTGCTTTTTTGAGGAATTTAATTAATAAAGCTTTGATCTTTTCAAAAAATAAAAAATAAAAAATTCATGAAGCTTAAACATTCAAATTTTTGTTGGTTTTTTTTAAGAAAGTTTATTGGTGTTCATTTATTTTTGTTTGAACCCAATTTATCCCAATAAACTTTTGATTTTTACTTTTTTTCGCTTTCAATCAATGAACTCTCAAACTATATCCACAGTCTCCATACCTTATGGAAGGGAGGTTTAACCTTATAAAAAAAATTTCACCAACAAAAGAAAATTACCAACAGAGGCCAACCAGTCAACAACTATTTTGTTGCACTTGCTTAGCGCTACTAGAAAAATTTGACTCCATTATTTTTCAAAACTTTTTAAAAAATCATCAATTTTCCTTTGAAAAAAAAAAGAAAAGAAAAAAACCTTGAAATAACGAATGAACAAAGTCAGTTATAAGTCGTAAGTGTAAGGTAACCTGTAGAAAACCGTGAGCTCATTGGGCCGATGATCAACCTTCATAATCCGAATAGTTCTAAGGAACGCGACGGAGATAACCGCCGGCAGCCACGCAATAAGCAGAATCAACGATTTCGAATCATCGCCATAAATCGCGTGATAAATCTGCGTCAAAATCGCGCCGCTCAGCCCTACGTATCCCTTCAAAATCCCCAAAACCACGCCTCTCCTCGCCGGGTAATTCTTCACGCACGTCACCAGCGCGCCGGTGTTCGCGAACGCCGTCGAGTTCGCGCCGAGGCAGCCGTAAAGACACATCAGCCAAACCTCCGGCCGAGCCACGCGCTCCGTCACGGAAAGCCAGATCATGAAGTAGCCGAAGAAATTGATGGCCGCGCCGATCGCCAGAACCACCCACGGCGGCGTGATCTCGTTGATTAGGCCCGAGATTACGCCCACGTTTGTTCCTACATCCTTGAAGAAACTCAGCAGATTCAGCGTGCTCTGGTCGTAGCCGAGCACCGATTTTATAGCGCCCGAGTAGAGCCCGAACATGTACGGCGTGCCGGCGGTCGACATCACGAGGAACGAAGCGAACACCATGAACCATGGTCCGGTGAGGACGTGGAGGACGAGCCCTAATTTCTCGCCGGAACGACGCCGTTTCTCGCTTGATATTCCTGCTCCGCTACCGGTAACCGCCTCCATTTTTCTTTTTAGATTTCTTTCTTTCGCTCAAACTGAAAGATATATGAAGCCTATGAAATGAATATTATTTATATAGAGATTTTTTCTTTAATTTTTTTTTCCAGGAATATTTTCGAACTCACGGCCTCTGGAGTGTATGTGAATTATCCTACGTTCAATTTGACAAATTTTGTTAATACAACAAAGGAGTGAATTTCCTCAACTTAATATATTTTAATGGCACAAACATGTGATATTCCTTGATGCTTCAATAATATTAAAATTTCCATATATATTAATATTATATAGTTTCTTAGCGTCTCATACGATATAATAAAAAATGTATAAAGAAATATTGCAATATTTGACTCTCAGGTTACACTTGAGTATATTTTAAGATTATAAAAAATTGTGTATACTTAGGTTTTGCTCCTCCAAAATTATGAATTTATTAATTAAGTTGAATATTCTCTTAAACAGCTAAAGATTAAAAATTTTAACGATTACCATGTTTTATATATATATATATATATTATTAAAAAGAAAAAAGGCTCTTAGAAGGTATTTAAGAAGGGTTGGAATACGATGAGTTTGACATCTCAAGCCAAACTCATGTTTAGGACATGAATTTAAAAACATAATTTACTCAATTTAATCGTCTCATGGACTTGAATGGTATTTAATGTTCAATCTTATGGATTATCCACCAATTTTTTTGTAATTTAGAAAAATAAATTATAATATTGTAAAAGGGTAAAATAGTTCTTAAAAAAATGAAGAAAAAAAAAATTAGAAACCCAACTCTGGGTTACACATTCTTACACTCCAAGCTTACTCAATCCCAAGCTACCTACGTACACTCCCGCTTTAGACTTTTCAATCTCGAATATCATAACACCCTCAAATTTAACACCTAGGTTTAATATTTCCTGACTACTAATGTCGAACTTGCGCCCCAAAGTCGAGAGAAATATAACTAGACTATAGCGTATAGTCCTCTCTCTCTTGACCATAATTAGTAAAAATTACTTTAACTAGTAAAGTTCTACTAACTCGTAGCTCTCTCGCCAAAGCAACCACAACGGAGAGTGTGAATCCCTTCCCCAACATGTTATATTGTACTAAAAAAAACTCGTAGCTCTCTCTCCCTTCACGAGTTTTATTGTGATTAATTTGTGGTGTTGAGTTATGCACTACTTATCTACAAAAAGAGATTATCCATTAATGAATAAAAGTAAATTTGGAATTTAATTTGTCAGTTATTTATTTTACTGTCATATATTTTATGTATGACAGATAAATTATTAGTAAGACCGACCAAATGATATTTTATACCTTTTGAATTGGAAATCGTCTTAACCTATTATGTTTTACTTTCCTCTCCATCTTCATCGATTATTATATTTATTTAAGCAAACCATTCAAGCTTTTTTAATATATATATATTTTTAATTTCATCCATATATAACTATATTTAAACATTTTATAACGTAGGTCAAATTGATATTTTAGATGTTATGTGAATACAAATATCGTTGTGAAATATAGAAAGTTTATACCTCATATTTTGAGATATTTTCCTAATTTTATTTTTATTCATCTTTTGATAAAAATGAGATATTTTCTTGAGATGGCAATATATTGACAATTTTGAAATTTGAGATATTGAATATGAAGATATTTGGGAGACTTTTTCTTGGACATATTGTGGATATAATAATACCAAGAGAAAAGTTAGACCAATTTGATCCTAATTCTTCATATGCATGGGCCACTTCATTAATAATAAGTTAATTTTAGGGCTCCTTAAAAATTAGAATGGATGTATAGTTTATTCTAGATCCTAATTCTCAAGATTTAATTTCCATTCTTATATGGAAGCTAAGGCAACATGAAGGTTTCAAAGTTGGGATACGAAGTCGTTATATCCAAATTATGTCGAATCAAATTTCATCGAACTTGTTGGCCTTTATGAAATCAAGAATTGAATCTCGCTGAAATCTTTTGAGTTAGGTACGAAAAAAATTAGGATCTAGTGACTATTGAACTTGAAATGCTGAAGATAGAACACATAGTTCGAGAATGAATACCCTAAATTCATAACCGTGTAATTAGAAGAGTAGTATAATTGGAACACCTGGAGAACTGAGTTTTATATTATGATGATGTAAAATGGTTCACAGATTAGTTATTCAAAAATATATAAAAACATCTGAAAACAAAAATTAATTAAACACAAAGTTTATTGAAAAAAAAAGCATCGAGATTAAAATGAATAAATACATGTTTAAGTCTAATTTTTATATTTAATTTACATAACCTATTCAATATTAAAAAAACTTAATTATCTTTCGTTAGTATAAAGTAGGAGGAGATGAGCATGCAAACTTAAAGAAATTCAAAAGTCAATGAAAATTTAACCAAATATTTTAGTGTGGGTTTTTTTTTTTCAATTGGAAGAAGCAAAATTTGACCTCTTTCTTTAATTTAATATTTTGTTGACAGCTCTTCACATAGATTTTCTCGCTGTTTCTTGCCACTTTTCTTGTAAACAAAGAGGTCAATAAAATAAATAATTGTTAATTATTGGAGGGTGGTCATTGCAATTAACAAACATAAATAGGAAATTATTGACAATTAGTTTATTTTTCTTATAAAATTGATTTTTTTTAATATATGACTTGGGGATTTTGATTTAGTGAAGTCTTTAACTAGAGCAAAAAAATATGTTGCATATGGACAAAATGAAAGATACTTTTTTTTGTGTGTGTGTGATTTGCCTTGAATAAATTATTTTTTAAATGGGTTTGTTTTTAGCATAAGATGTACTTATTTATTAAATAAGATATAAAATAACAACGGAAGTTAACTTTTTTAAAAAGGCAAATTAAAAGAATCGGATAATAACTTTTAAAAAAAAAATTGTTCTATTTTTTTTCTTCAAGGGTGAGAATTCGAACTCATGACTTCTTCAACGAAAATAGATATCTTGACCAATTTAACTGTGTTCCAGTTAGCAATTACTTCATTCTTACTTTGTCGTAATTCAAAAAGCATGTATAAAATACTTCAAGACTTTGTAATTTTTCTCTAGACTTTAAATATTGAATGTATAAAAAGTTAGAATCTACGCCAAATCTCAAAATAAATTAAACAAAAGATGGAATTTTGGTTTAACAAAAAAAGGAAAAAGAAAAAAGAGAGAGAAAGGTAGAGAGAAGTTTTTGGTCACAAACTCATACACTGTGCATTTTGCCACTTTTTCACGCCATGAATTCAATACCATACAAAAAGTCCATGCATTTTTCTCATCACTTTTGCATTTCTTCCCTATTAGTTTCTAAACCAATAATTACTCATTTGTGGTTAGCCTAATGTATGTCCCCTTAAATCGACAAATGTCATATAAATATGCAATGTTTAAGAAACTTTATGAATGTTCTCGAGGAAAAGAAAAAAGAATTAAGAAACTTTACGAATGTTTTTCTCCTCTCTCAGCATTAAAGCACCTAGCTCCTTTCCTTGGAGATTCAAACCCCATCCCCACAATTTTTCACTCTTGCATTTTACAAAAAGGGCTCTTAATCAAAAATAAATAAATAAAAAAATAAATATATATATATACATACTTTGACTATAAACACTTCTAAAAAAGAATTCCCTACCAAGCCAACTTCAAAATTTTAGAATAAAACACACACCTCACGCAGTCTTATGGATTGTGACGTTTAAACATCTAATGGGGGAAAAATAATTTTATTTCTTTAAGTAAACCATTCTAACTACTGAAAATTTCAAATTCAAAGATTCAATTGTTTTATTCATAAATTGTATTAAAAAAATTGATTCACAAAATAAATTATAATTGGAGCATGAGAGTCAAGATAAGATAGGAGTCAATACTTATCACAATCCAGCTAGGGTTTCAATGGTCAATCAAACCAATTTGACTCAATGCCATTAAGTTTCACTCTATTGGTCTTCATCAAGAAATCTTCAATATCTTCCCCTATAAAATAATGGTCTTCAAATAATAATTCCAAAAGGAAAAGAAAAAAAAAAGAATCAAGAAAATGAAACTTCTGTCTGTTGTCTGTTGTCTCCAAGAAAACAACAGATTAATGTCAACATATGTTCCCAAATTGAAAGAGAAAGAAAAAGCTGTGAAATCAGATTGAATAAGGGCAACAAAATAATTCATCACATTGAGAAGTCAAAAGTCAAAAATGGGAGGCTGATGAATCAAGGGAACATTACTAAATATTTGGAGAGAATCATCAATGCCAAAAGGCCAGAGGGTTGCATAAAGACTGTCACAGTTCATTGCTAACTTACAAGTTTGTAGAATGATTTGCAATTGTGAACAAACAACTACCGACATTCATACGTACATCTTAACCTTAATAGCGCTCGTAGGAAGACGGCCGTCCTCCCCTGCTTGGGCGGTCGTAAGGACCTGCCCTATCTCTATAACTTCTTCCCTCGTAACGGCCTGGACCTCCGCTTCCATACCTATCACTGCCACTCCTAGGACCAATGTCCCTATTGTACCCGCCTCTGTCTTTAACATAGCCGTTTTGAGGATAACGATCGCTAACATCATACCTATCACCACCAGCAAAGCGATCTCCACCAGACGGGTACCTACAGAGTTTGCAAACAAAATCTCGGTTATAAAGAATTTCCAGTGCTTTTTTTTATAAACAGAGTCTTAGCTACTACTTCGGTAACGTGTCAATCAAATCACACTTTGAGAGAGAACATATGTAGTTTTTGTATTAGACATGTAGGAAGATGCTCACCTTATCTCAACACCACAATTCACATCACTATTAGAACAAATAAAAGATGTAAAACTACCTGTCATCAAAATAGCGGTCTCGACTTCCATACTTGTCATCTCTACGGTCAAAATGATCTCTATCTCCATATCGCCCTCCATCATAGCGGTCATCCACATATCGGTCCCGATCTCCTCCAAAACGATCTCCACGACTATCACTATCAAATCGAGAACGGGATGAAAATGAACCTCTACCCCTACCTCGTCCACCACCAACTGATGGGCAATCTCGTGCCCAATGTCCTGGGCGTCCACACTTGAAGCATTCATCTTGCCCCACAGATCTATCTCCTCCTCTCCCAAAACTGGGCCTACCACCAGATGAATAGCCTCCTCCCCTAAAGCCTGGTTCTCCATCATCTCCCTCCATCTTCGGTTCAGCCTTATTTACTGAGATAGTCCTCTCACCAAGCTCACGCCCATGCATCTCCCTGATTGCATCATCCATCCCTCGACGATCTGCAAAGGTAATAAAACCGAATCCACGAGGACGGCCTGTATCTCGTTCTAACATGATCTACATAAACACCACAAGAGAAGCTCATGCAAAGAGTTTACATTATGTAATATCAATCAATATCTACATTGTTGTTCAATTCCAACACATAGACTATGAAAAGTATTATAGCTATGCAAAGAGTGGAAATTGTAAAACAATAAAAAAATTCTGACAACTTACTTCTCCTTCCCAAGTATATCATCAAAGGAACAACTTTAATGATACACTTGGAAGGATTTCCCTTCAAAGCCCTGCAATGTGTCCACAACTTGAAAATTGTCACACAAGTTGTCTTCAACTCTCCAAATCTATCGTTTAATGAGAAACTTTGACCTCTACTTCCCACAGTCTCTTTGGGTCCAAACTAGGAAATGTCCCATCATAAACTCAGGATCTCAAGCTCTACAAGTTAACTAGAGATTATCTCACTTTGAGATATTCACCCGAGGCAACACTTTTACTGATTACTGAAATTACTCCACCACTGCTGCAGTCAGACATCATTCCACGGTTCATAACCCAGTCACATATAAATCACTCTAGAGTCTAGACACCGGTTATATGAGCAAATTGAGAAGAAAAAATATTGAGGAGATATAACTTCTTGCCATACCGAATACTTGATTCTTTGCACCATGCCACTGCCCAACTCAATGCCACATACTAGACGAAAACACAACAATGCATTAAATACTGTCCTCACTTCAGCTGCTATTCTTAGCTTACACAGTAAATTGAGGTTTGTCCTTTATGATTCACTGAGCAGCCAACAAATGTAAAAGCAACAGAGAAAATTCTAACTCAGATTATTCTGCATTCTGGTGTCACATCTCTACAATGTCCCATTTACTGCAAAATCTTGTCGTCTAAAATGGAACAAGCCGGCACTGACAACTAAAAGAGATTTCAGTACAATTTAACTGTGGAGTCACTAATACCCAAGCAAGCTGTGTGTGCTGCAGGATGTCATACCAAACAAAACAAGTCTAGCACCTGAAGCTTCAGCATGCAACAATATACGTGACAATCGTATTACAATCCCTTTTTGTCACCATGGGCATGTTCACAGATTCAGTAGAGATGGTGAATAACTGAAATTACAGTGTCAGTTTTTCTCTGTCGAACTAACACGAAATATTTTGACAATAGCATGTTCTTCCATGCCAAAGCACACAAAAGAAATCCTGAACATATGGAAGCACTAGAACGCTAGAATGCTATATGCTAATTAAACTATAAGAAGTTCCAATTCCAAGATATGCACAAATGTCAAGCAGGAACCTCAAGACGGCATGCCACCAGCAAGGCAGATGACAATTTATACCCTCACCAATGCATGAACTCACCATTAACACTGACTGAGCAAGATCATGATTAAACCTTATAGATGCATCAAGCAACAGAAAGCAAGATAAATAAGTCTTGCATGTTCTTGAAACTAGAAGGACCAAACATTAGGTATGGAATACTTTGCAAAATATTTTAAGATAGGAGGCCCGGTGTAAATCAACAAGAACCTGAACATCAGAGTTTCTAGAAGCATCTGGCTCAATCCAACAGCTTATACCCCAGTTAGAACCTTTGGATTATTCTCAAGGAATTTAGGACTACTTACAACAAATTGCAGAAACATTCCCAATAAAATCGACCAAATAGATCTCCAAGAAATACAAACATTATCCACTTTACACTCTGATAAGTTGGAAACTACATTAGCAAACTGTATGTTGAACATTAAATTTTTGCTTGTGGAAGTGAATGGTCTTGATTGAGTTTTGCAAATTTGGTTAACTATGATTTCTCCTCCCCATAGTCAACAGAAGAAACATCTCAGGAGGTGTCCTAGGAGAAGGCATCAGTAATAATTTCTGAAACATTATTGTGAGAATACTTTTCTTTCAAAATACTACCAGTCTCCAAACAATTTCTTCCAATATATGTATAGTCATGGATGGGATTTCTTGTGTATTAACCATTTCTTCAATTATATGTAAGAATTCTGCAGATAATGTACGAACAGACTCATGTGTTCAGCTTTAAGCTGACTCCCTGGACCATATTCTACATAACAAAAGATCAAATTATGGTAAGAAAGAGAAAGCCTGAGATAAACTAATCGTTATAATCTAGGAAGCAAAATTGATCGGGAGTATTTTGATTCTTTTAGCCTTAATAAACTAATACATCCCGAATGTTACTAATGTCCATGTACACATTATTTCCAAAAATAAATAAATGAGCGATAAAGAAACGTGAACTAGAACAAAGATATTATACACACACAAATAAACGGACATGCATGCAACTAACAAAATACCACCGACATGCATAATGGAAAAGAAAAACTCATAATTTGCAAGGAATGTCGTCAAAACGCAGCCAATTTCATTACCAAAAACAAACAAACAAACTACTCGCAAGAAAATCGTTTACACCGTCACTATTAGACCTCGTGCATGTCGAAACATTCAGAATCTTTTGTTCTATTCAGAATAGCGGTCAGATTTCGTTTTCTCCATCGTCATCTCAACCGATAAGCAAATATGAGGCATAATGAAAGGGGAAAAACATGGAAGACGAAAGTTACCTGAGTTTCCAGGATTTTGCCGTAGCGGCTGAAAGCGTTCTCGAGCTGACGCTCCGAGATGTTCCATGACAATCCTCCAACAAATATTCGGTACTCGTCCTTCCCAGCCATTCCCCTTTCGGCTATCAATCAGACAAAACTTCCTGCAGAAAACCGCAACAAGAACCGGAAACTGAATAAGACAAGCTCAGAAAAATACTATGATCGAGCCTCCGTCTGATTCGACATGGGGAATTTCAAATCAAGAGTTGCAAAGAGAAAAGAATTAACACTCGCCTTTTCACCCGTAGTGAACCACAACGTGAACCAGTGAGCTCCAGACGGTGTAGGGTTTTGAGGCTCTAAACCCTAGCGTTCGAGGTCCGTGTCTCGGGCTTGGGCTGGGCATGGGCCTGGGCCTGGGCTTGGGTTTTACTCTTTTCTGGTGGTGGACATGGGCTTTTTTGGGCCCCAACCTGAGTTGTTCTAATGGATCCCTTACACCCAAATTGTGGTTTTGTTCCTTTTTTTTTTTTTTTTTAAATATTACCTCACTTGCCTTAGCCACTCTCAAATTAGTTTGTAATTGTGTTTTTTAGATCAATTGTAATTGTAATGGTGTATTTTTAAGACTTTGATTAATAATTTTTAAATCAAAATTAACTTTTTAACTAATTTAATATTGATAATGATTCCATATATATTGCTGTCTTTTCTTTGATAAAGTTGTTCAATTAAAAATAATCCTATTAAATACTCAGTTTCTTTAACATATTTTTAATTTTTAAAACTCGAGATATGATTATAAGGAAGATTAAAACCCACCCATCATGGGTTATTATATTAACTACCCTCATTTTTGCAAAAATAATAGAATAAAATATTAACTACCCTCATATTTGTGGAATTTTTATGGCTGTGAAATAAATAATAGTAAACAAATTAATATTATTAATTAATTAATCATAAAAACAAATTCATTATTTAATTTTTATCAATTAATTAATACTTATTGTTTTTAACTAACTATTAATTTATTCTTAACATAATTTTTGTTAGTATATATTATTAACATATTATTCTTAATAAATTTTACTTATTACATTTATAATTACTATTTCATATTATTTTAACTATGTAACATTAACTTTTACGAGAAATTTAATTACTTGATATTGACATTTTAATTAATTTAAATTTGTTTAGTTACTTCTTACTGATTAAATTTAATTATTAATTATTAAGTGTTATTTCAAAACTATTTATTTATTTTTATTTTGATTAACTAATATTATAATATATTAACTAATTTAAACTAAAATTTTAATTGATATTAAATAATTTGATAACATCAATTTATTCATTAACATCAAATTAATTGGTTAAATAAATAGAACTCCCACCTACAAAATCTATAAAACAAACACAAATATTTAATGTACCGATATGGATTGTTCTACCCATCCAAATATAGATATTTAATATCCCAGAGCTTTATATCACAAATATCCAAGTGGACCAATAGTTGTAGTGCATGAAACATAGAGCTGAGAATGCTAAATTTTTATGTGGTTGAATTGTCTAAACCTAAATTTATGGTCATATGATTTGTAAAAGTTAATATCAATACAAATTTTATAAGATTAATTAAGTATATGTTGAGTTTTATTTTAACATGTGGATTAACAAATACATCATCTCGGATAAGCAAACCCACACAACACACATAGACTCCACGTCTCAACTTCATAGTATACAAATCTAACCCATGAATCAAACGCCTATTATAGATTACTGAGACGAATTGAGCGTTTCAAATAACAATTAATACAACTTGCATCAGAAATAAACTGCACAAACTCCAAAATATACTTCAACACTACTCATCAACGAAGCCATGTCTAACTTAAAAGGGAAATCATCCATGTCAACTGATAAAAAAAAGTGCAGATTCTTCATTTTTTGTCTTCTTTATCCATCAAAAGAAGTAAAAAGGGGAGTAAAAGTTGCTTGAACTTTTAACACTAGAACAGTCATTTCTCTGTTTGATTGAAGGAATTCTTTACAATGTTGTACAAGTATAACCAGGATGGAAGAACTCATAAGATATAAATAATTATGTTAATGAGATATACATATATGTATAATTTACATGCCTGTACATGAATTGGCAATTGTATTGACCAGAAAACAATAGAACTGTACCATGTTTGGAGATTTGGTTAAACTTAAACTTCATTCAGGCAGCAAAGGGAGCCTTGCGATACCGGTCCTGTTGCCAGTCAGTGATTTCGATTTTTGTTCTCTAAGATTCTTGTTCTTCAACCTTAGAGGAAGAATCTGCAACCTGGGGTTCCCCTCAGTAGCGGAGTATTCAGCTGCTAACTGATAGCTCTCCACAAGTTCAAGCTGTCGGGCGACTATTTCAGAACATCGAGGTAGAAGCTCGACTGGCTCTCCACCAGGAATGACAATATACTCGATGGCAAGTCTAACTTCCTGTCACATTTAAGAGCAGGAGAAAATTTATGGCGGAAGTACAATATGGGTTGTATAGACTACAAGATTATCATATCATGGTTCACATGAAACAAGAATATATGTCAAAATAATTGTAACCCTCAGCTGAAATTAACTTTACAACATCACCAAGACGATTAGATTAGGCTCCGTTTGATAACCATTTCGTTTTTTGTTTTCTGTTTTAAAAATTAAACTTAGAAACATTACTTTCACCTCATGTGTTCCTTTGTTTTGTTATATAGTTTTTTTATATCCACGAGTGTTTAGGTCAGCTTGTCTGCACCTCGACATGTTTTGTTATATAGCTTTTGTAAATATTTTTAAAATCTAGGCCAAAGTTTGAAAACTAGAAAAGGTCATTTTCAAAAGGTAATTTTTGTTTTAAAAATATGGTTAAGAATTCAACTATATTTTCAAGAGAGGTGAAAACCTTACCAATGAAATCGTACAAAAACAAGTATAATTTTTAAAAACGGAAAACTAAAAACGAAATGATTATCGCAGCTTTATAAAATAGATTGAGATTCCCTTAAAGGACGAAATAAAACTATCGCCACATATCACACCATGTGTTCTTGTCAGACAGGGTTAGCAGACTAGACTATGGATATGATGCTTATAAAAGAATAAAATTGCAGTAGAAACTGGAAGAGAGCCATTAATCATGAAGCTAGCTGTACTTGTACCCACATAAAGCAAGAGGGAAAATGCTAAACGATAGAAGTTTCAGCATATAAATGATAAAATTAAATAAAATTTTGTGCCCACTTTCTGATCGTGCCATGAATAGGTATGAAACTTTGACATATTAAACCAGAAAATGACTTCATTTTGTAAAAGAGCAAAATTAATTGTTGCTATTACGGAAACTTGACACCATTATGCAGAGATGGGTGATTTTATAATTCAGATTGGGAAGAAAACCTCTTGATAGCAAGACATGCTGAACACAACAATGTTGTAATTATTTTAACCATTAGAGCCAGTGGTATCTGATTTAAATTCAAATTTCACTAATATAAATCATGGTTAAGGTTGGGGAATGCCTTTAATTTAAATGCAAAAGAACACACACACACATAAGCATCAATGTGCAAAGGAAATTACCTCCAATGCATCTATCTCTTCAAGGGATGGCTTTCTTTTTGGTGCATCATCTTCTATTACAATGTCGGGGGTTTTTGGTGGTTTCTCTGATCTAGCAGTGGAGTCTATCTTTATAATCATGCGAATTGCCTTGACCATTTGAGCCATAGTGTTTGACTGTATTGAGAGAGTCGTAAATAACTGAAGAAAGAATGTGCTTATTTTATACTTATAGAAGTAAAGAGTACCTTGATTACGAAGACGGGCACGTGGTGAAATTTTGCTACACTTCGGATCCATGGGTTCTGCTTAATTTCATCACTGGATGCCAATATTGCATCAGCTGCTTCAATGTCATCAGTTACGTCTATTTCATTCTCAAGCCCCAATACTTGTGCAACTTGAAGTAGATCCAATTCAAGAATCTGAATGAAAGTGCCAAAACAGGGAGCATCAATACATTTTTATTGTAAAATATGGCAATCCAAAAGTACATCTTTGAGTTTGACAAGCATCGTAAGCTCAAGTATTACTACACTACTGTATCCTCATCCCAAATGAGTATTAATTATAACAAAACATAGGCGATTTACCTTATAAGTATAGACTCGCACTGGTGAGCTTCTTTTGCTCACAGTTCTGCTCTTAGACTGACGAGGAAAGTGAACCATGTCTTCCATGTCAGAATCATTATCAGCAACAATGTTATCACCTTTTGAATGTAATTTTTCTTGAAGACTCTTTTCATGATTTGGAGATGGCCCCATAGAACGGTTAGCATAACTCTCCACGTGACGTACTTCCATGTCAAAATCATTATCAGCAATGATGTTATCATCTTTTGAATGTAATCTTTCTTGAAGACTCTTTTCAAGATTTGGAGACGGCTCCATAGAATGGTTAGCATAAGTCTCCACATGACGTACTTCAAAAAGAGGGGTTTTTCCTACTCCAAAGAGAATACAGACGGTAGATGATCAATTGTAAAAATATATTTGAAGGAAAGAAATACAGCAAACAATGTCAAAGTAGTTGGATGAACTACCTGCTAATATTGCATCAACTGTCGTATCTAATCTGTGATGAACACGACATTCAGTTTTGGATATCATCTCAACTGCACAAGTAAAAGTAGGAGGCCCTTTTCTCTCAAGAATTGTCTTCTGCACTTTTCTTTTCCTTGCTTCCTCATCACCAAGGGTCACACTCTGTGTCCAAGTAAAAGCGAGGAGGAACATAAAGGAAAGGAAGAGTTGGGCACTTTCATCAATATACTTCCATTGTACAAAACAGGATTAGCAAAACTGCTAGCAGATTATAAGAGAGAACTTTTTGCAGAGGTGCATATCATCATTTTAATACTTGATTAACAATTGCTGCAATATTCAAGTTAAAGGTATATGCAAATGCGTTTGAGCAGGTCAAGAGAAATATTAGGACTTTTTTCCTCCTCACCTCAATGCCACCAACAAGGATCTGCAACGATGGATTTTTTATTATGTTGTCAATGGTGATACCGTGTGCTGTCCCTACTAGCTGAACCCCTCTTTGAGCAATTGTGCTGGCAGCTAGTGCTTCAAGCTCTGTTCCAATTTCATCAATTATTATGGTTTCGGGCATGTGGTTCTCCACTGCTTCGATCATAACCTGAAAAGATTAGCAACTCAAGCTTTGATGTGAAACTATGAAATGAAGTATTGGTTAAAGAATCCATAAACATCTGTTTGTGCTCTGACCGTATGCTGCATATTAACATTAGGGACTTGCATCCTCCTCGCACTGCCTATTCCTGCATGAGGAACATCTCCATCACCTCCAATTTCATTGGAAGTATCTACAATAACAACACGTTTCTTGTGGTCATCTGCCAACATCCGAGCAATTTCTCTGCATAAATCAAATAGGTCACAAAAGTGATTCTGATCCCACAATTTGATGTACTGAATAAAGGAAGAGTAAGTAAACCATAATTCCGAAAAATGTAGGACATCAAGAAAAGTTTAATACAACTAATTCTGATTCCATAATCATTGATTTGAAGAGTATCGTTCTAATGACCATTGCACACCAGTTCATCTTGCACATTTTAGCACAATATGCTGCCAGTCAAGATGGGGAAAACGGAAGAATAATAAGAGTTTGGAGTTTGTCAGTTGCCCTTAGAGAATCTACATACCTGATTAACGTGGTTTTGCCAACTCCTGGTGGTCCAATGACCAAGATGGAACCTCCACCCTCTACCAAATCATGAATGATCTCAGCACTTCCAGAGACAGCACGTCCCACCCGACAAGTGAGGCCAATAATTTGCATTTTACGATTTCGAATTGCACTTATCCGATGCAAAGATCTGTCCATGCCCGATCGGTTATCGTCTGAAAAGTCTCCAACCTAAATAACAAATCGAGTACCCCAAAGTTCAATTGATCTTCACCCTTAAGCAAATGATTTCCATTATAGCCTGGTTATTTTACAGGACGAGTATGTGCCATGATCCAGAAAATTTCAGCAGGATCAATCACAAAGTAGACCTAGTGTATCGTAAACCACATTCACAGGGAAACTGAGTCTTATATTGTATTTCCGTATGGAAAAAATACGTCTACTTCACCCACAAGCCCCAATTTTATGCATAATTATAAATAAATCCAGTTTAGAAAGAGCACTAGTTATACTTTCTGACCCAGAAAAAAACTTTAATTATACTCCAATTAGCAGTGAATCACAAATAGTTTCAAGGGGACGAAGAAATCTTTCAGATCATCACCTTCGATATCGCATGGCTTAGATCTTCGTGCTTCACGGGCTGTTCCGAAATGGCCCAATCCCCCGACGGAAACCTAGCAATAGGGTTCCTTCCCAAATCCATGACCACCTCAATCAATTCCCGGAACTCAGCATGCGAGCTCAGCTGCTTCCTCATCCCCGAAGGCAGAAGTTCAATAAACATCTCCAGCTCCGCAGAAGCCTCCGCCAGCGAGGAAGTCGACGCGGAGTCCGAATCCAAGTTGGAACTCGAACTCGACAGATTCGTCAACAACCCATTTCCCGAAAACAACCGATCGGACGGCCTGCGAATTTCTGGGGAATGAAACGACGGAGCCGAGG
>NW_019104493.1:1087934-1105552 GCF_001995035.1 Momordica charantia
TTCGATTAGATAACTCGACATGAAATTTTCTTTTTAGCAGTAGACGAGAGTTGTCAGTTGAGACCGCTGTATCTAACTCCCGGAGACGTTCCCCGACGACCTGCTACCTGATCTTCCTTTTACTAGTTTCGTAAAGATTATAATCATCTTACCTTGTGATCTTTGTTCAAACTAACAACTAACCCAACATTGTATCGTTGGCCACTTTTGTCCAGCATCTTGTATTTAAGCAGAAATTCAGAGTCTGGACACTGGAAGCTTGTTTGTAGAATTGTTTTTTTGAATAATTTCATGTTCCTTTTTTAAGCTGTGTTTCAATTAATTTGATCGGAAATCTAACATTATTGTACGTATTATAATTTATTATTCACAAACTTGTACTGTTTTGAGGACATCCAAGGAGAGCAATTAATTATTGAAAAAAAAAACAATATATCTGAACATTTTTCAATCATCCATTATAGATTAAGTAAATACATGGTTTATATTTGAATTTTAGTACTTCTACTAGATTTTAAAAAAATGGTACTTTCAGAAAAAAAAAAAAGGCACTTTGAAAATATTTTAACTTTTCGTTATTTTTGTTTAAACTTTCAACTTGAGAGAAAAATTATTTTAGTTATACTTTTGCTAATGGATCAAGTTTATGTTGGTTTTCGTTATATTAATTACTTGAATTTAATTTTAGTTTTAATTGTGATATTTTTATAACATTTATATTAAATAATTTTTTTGTTCCTATATTTTAGCTTTCATTCATCTTAGTTCAGGTTGATCGGTATTTTTATGTTCACTCTTCGTAAGTACGCGGACAAGATGGACTAAAATGAATTTATATTAAAAACTTTTCATAATTGATAAATTCTATAAATAGGGACATGGACAAATTCTATAAATAAGGATAAAAATGTTCACTCTTCAGAAGTACGTGGACCATATGGACAAATACAAATCATATCACATAAATTATTATTATTATTATTCTTTTTGAGTATCACATAAATTAACTTCCATTTAAATGTTATTGTTATAACAATAGGCCGTTTTTACCCAACTATTATACTTAAAAAGTCGACTGCCAACCTGAATATAGCTTATATATAAATTATACTTGAAAAGGTCAACTACCACCTAAATATAATTTAAAAGGTACCTTTTTAGTTCAATCCACACCTTATACTTATACCAAAAGAATTAAAAGAATCAGCTATATCATAGTAATTACTAATTATGTTGGAGTTGAGTCTTGAATTCTGTATGTATAAGTAATCAAAACTAAAATTGCGTGCGATGTACGTCAATCTGGACCGTTCACGCACAACGGTCCCACTGAATCATAAATGGTCCTAGTAAATAGACGGCTAAGATCTGCGTTACGTACGGCGAAGAGATACAAGCGAAATACTCTCGATCATTTCCCCTCCACACAAACAAACGATGCTGCTCTCTGTATCTTCGTTCTGAAAATCGGTTCCTCCTGCCATTGTTCAGTACTCATCTTTGATCTTTCTGAGCAACTCTTCGATTTTTGTATCACAGGGAACAAGCAATGAACGGATCGAGCTGTGTTTGTACTTTGTTCCTCATTCTGATTCTTTATTCGGCTTCGTCTTTGGCTGGAATAGTTGATGATCGGCGTGTTCCGCGCTCCGGTTTTCCTTCCATCCAGGCCGAGGACCTGATCAGAGAGTTCAATTTGTTTCCTAAAAGTGATGCCAATATCGTCCATGGAAATCTCGAGAATTCCTCCATGGTCGCCCTCGGGTCGAAGAGAATCGTGGAGAAGCGTTTGAGATTCCCATTCCTTGATGATTCTGAGGTTTCTGTAGAAGACCTGGGCCACCATGCTGGATACTACAAGATCGAGCATTCTCGTGGTGCGAGGTGAGGCTTTCGTAACCCTAGCGTTTCACTTCAGTCCTGCATGTTTTTGTGTGTGTGTGGTGGATTGTCTCATCACATCATACCCGGTATCTTGAAGAATTATTGTTAATGGTTGGTGTGACTATTTGGTATAACTAGTTTGTTCGCCTGAGCATTTATGTCCGATTCGGTGAAGAATATGTTGACTTTCCTTTACAGTTTACCAGCTGAATGTGATGTTTATAGGAGTGTGGATCGTGGATGTTATTGCGAATACTTTTTTCAGCATGTTACTAATTATAATCTATGTTTTAATCACAATTCTTTGTTTTAATTACAATTTATTGAAATGGTAGTTGGTTTTTTCTGCTATTGGCAAACATTTGTGTGAACATAAACAAAATAGTTTGTTGAAGCTATCCAAATTCCATTATCTATTATTGCTCTGTTCTGTTATAATGTGTGTGGGTTGTGCTCAGCGTTTTAATTGTTCAATTTTTGTGTAGGATGTTCTACTTTTTCTTTGAGTCCCGCAACAGCAAAGCAGATCCCGTTGTTATCTGGTTAACTGGAGGCCCAGGATGCAGCAGTGAATTGGCTTTGTTTTATGAAAATGGGCCTTTTAAAGTTACTGATAACTTGTCACTTGCTTGGAATAAATATGGTTGGGATAAGGTATATCTGTTTGCTACTTTATTTAATTTTTTTTTTAATTTTTTGGTTCTCTATTTGGTTATATTATATTAGCCGAGCAGTTAGGCAACTGTTTATTATCTTCAACTCATATGGGCCAACATGTCCATACAAACGTTCACATGGCTGCAAGAGGAGGATATGTTACAATTTTTATTTCCCTTGCTGCAGGCATCAAATCTTCTGTATGTTGACCAACCAATTGGTACTGGTTTTAGCTATAGTTCTGATAGACATGATATTCGTCATGATGAAAATGGTGTTAGTAATGACCTGTACGACTTCTTACAGGTATTTTTCCTTCATTTCTCTTTGTTAAGTTACTGGTATTACTCATTGATTTTGGAGAAAAGTATTTTTTTAATTGTTATCATCATTGATTCAACATTTGGGACAAGCTCGATTGTTTGTTTGACTAACTGTGGGTGAATGTGAAGAGCTCAAAATTCTTGTGACAAATATTAAAGACTCTCAATGATGGGACATCCGGATTTTTTGTAATCAGGCGTTCTTTGGCGAACACCCTGACTTTGTGGAGAATGACTTCTTCATAACTGGAGAGTCTTATGCTGGGCATTATATTCCTGCTTTGGCTGCCCGGATTCATCAAGGAAACAAAGCCAAAGAAGGAACTCATATAAACCTTAAAGTATGTTTAATGTGTCTTGTAGTTAGAGCAGTAATGTACAAAATATTCTTCTTCTGACGTGATCTATCTATAAATTTTTTGGTCAGGGATTTGCTATTGGAAATGGTCTTACTGATCCTGCAATCCAATATAGAACTTACCCAGATTATGCATTGGACATGGGCATAATTTCTAAGGCTCAATATCACCGTATTAACTTGTTGGTTCCACCCTGCGAACTGGCAATCAATATCTGTGGTCGGTATTTTTTAGCTTGGCCTGTGATATTTCTGCGGAACCTCTCTCTCTTTCCTCTAGCTTGTAATGGCTTCTTCTGATATATTTTTTTAATATGCCTTACTTCTCCAGGTACTGATGGCACACTATCTTGCTTGACTTCTTATTATGTTTGCAACGCCATATTTACCAGCATTATGTTCCATGCTGGTGATATGAATGTAAGAGTACCGCTTTTCTTTCTGATCACAGCATCAGAGTTTTAAATTAGTGTTACTTCTTATGACCTTGGTTGATTAATCTCTACGGAATAATTGTTTTAGATAATTTACAAGACGAATAATTTGCAATTTCCAGGATATTTTTTGAATCACATCTATCATGTCTCTTCTACCTAATCTGAATGGCCTTCATGACAATTAATAAAATCAGAGTAACCTTATTTCTACAGTTTATTGATTGAAAATGGGAATGTTGCATGCGTAGATAAAAATTTTCTGTAGAAACCAAATAGATTTTTACTGACTACAAGCAATTAACTTTTCCACTCTTGTTCAGCATTATGATATCAGAAAAAAGTGTGAAGGGAGACTTTGCTATGACTTCTCAAATATGGAGAAATTCTTGAACCAGCAATCTGTTAGGGAAGCCCTTGGAGTTGGGGACATAGAATTTGTTTCATGCAGTACTTCGGTCTATAGGGCCATGCTAGTGGACTGGATGAGGAATGCCGAACTGGGTATACCCACTCTACTCGAGGATGGGATCACGATGCTTGTATATGCAGGAGAGTATGATTTGATCTGCAATTGGCTAGGTAACATTCAGACATGATATTAAATCTTATTAATGGATAAATAATTAAGCATTCACTTCACAATGCCCATCATGTACATATTTTTTTTCTAATTTTGGAGCATGATTATATATGGATAGGTAATTCAAGATGGGTAAATGCAATGGAATGGTCTGGTAAGCAGAACTTCACGGCTTCCCCTGATGTCCCTTTCCTGGTTGATGGTTCAGAAGCAGGATTGCTTAAAACACATGGGCCACTCAGTTTTCTCAAGGTTTCTCTCTCTCTCTCTCATATTTGCACTGTTGTAGTGGATTTCAAGTTCTTGGTCGTTTCTGGTGGTTATGTTATTGTATTGGATGTGTGATAACAGGTTCATGATGCGGGTCACATGGTCCCCATGGACCAGCCCAAGGCTGCACTAGAGATGCTGAAGAGATGGACTCAAGGCAAACTCCATGAAGAGTCAGTTGATTCAGAAACCTTGCTCGCTCAGATGTGATGATGGCAGGCAACATAACTGGACATTTGTCATTACAAGTATGTAGATATCTTTTAATCTGCCGGATCTATTTTTAATGTTTTATCCATAAATTTTAAGTTAAGATGCCCTGTTTTTCACTGGGTGTTCTTCGATTTAATATATCGCATTTTAGTTTTATAATCTTTTGTTTTTCTACCCCAACTTTGTTGTCAATTGGTCTCAGGCGAAAAAAACTCAAGTACTTTTTACTTCAGTCTGGAAGACTTTCATGAGTTTTCTTGAATGACTTTCATGAGTTTTCTTGAATGATCTTTTTCGGTAGTATAACATGTGGGGTGGATTCGAACTACTTTTTGATCATAAATAGGTGCTTTAACCAATTGAGCTATCCTCAGGTCGACTTGAACGGATTTGATAAAAACGTTCTAGTAAGAAAAAAATGCATTCTATCATATTATTAGTTTGTAGATATACGTAAATTTTCTCCTGCTCTTTTGCTCTTTATTCAATTGATTCAATAGAGAAGTCGTAAATTTGGCCACGGGGAAATCGTAGGTTTTTTTTTCCTTAAGCTAAAAAGTATCTCGAATCTATGTTAAGAGAATTTTCAAATCTGCATTCAAATTAGAAGCCAGTGTAGTGTGTCAACTTCATTCAATCATTTTTTTCCATCAAGAAAAGGAGATTAATTTCTTTGTAGTTCCCACCATTCTTATTGAACAATCTTTTATTATCCAGCTCTTCTCCCTCATTCCGTTCCTTTTTTTTTTTAGTACTTCAACCAATGGAGTATGATACAGATTGAAATCTCTAACTTCACAAAAAGTTAGGCCCTTATTTACTTACAAGAAATCAGAATGGAAAGGAATGAAAATTTTTCGCAATGATATCCACTGGGATGAGAATGTTACTTTGATGTTGTTTACTGTAATTTTTTTTAATACTAAATTTATCTGGAATCATAATAGGAAATAAGATATATAATAATTACTAATATACTAATCTAATTTTTAGTTAATTACAAATATATTATTGTGCTTATCTTGTCAATTATTTATTTATTTCGTTGATAATAAATGTTTTTTTATAACAATTTATCTAATATTAATACATAATAAATAATTAAAATAAAATTACAACAACTAAAATAATTTTTTATTAGAACAACCACGATTTAATATCAAATATTATTAAACTTCATAGTTATAATAATAATGAATTCCATTAAAAAACGTATTGATATTAATAGATAATGACAAAGCAAAATTAATTATTTGAACAAATTAATTAATATTTTGTAATATTTTATAATAAAATTAACTAATAAAAACTGTATAAAATTTTCTCAGAAGAAAAACTATTAGTAGTATAAATAATAAAAATGTAAAATAATTAATTAAAAAATAATGAGTCTTATTACTAATGAGAAATAAATGGTAAAAGTTGTGATGTAATAATTATTAAGGTATATATGCCTGAAATTGGTGAGGTTTTTTAAGAAAAGGAAAAAAAAATTAGGTTCTTAAGAAAAGGAAAAAAAATTGATTGAGGTCGTAAGAGAATGAATAATTACAAAGTTTAGGATGTGTCCTACCAATTTATTTCGTTAATACCATTTTGATTTATTTTATGTATTAATAGTCATGGTACAATGACACCGTATCATGATGTTGTAAAGTCAAAATGAACATAGTTCAGGTCATAGATCTACAATCAACAAGTTGTAAATTCGATATCTCACCTTCACACGTTGTACTAAAAAAAGATGTTATAAAAAGAAAAAAAATCTCGATATTATTCCATTCCAAGATCCCCAAGCATGTCGTCCAATATTTCCCAACCCTGCTTCAGAGTTTATTTAACACTTGCCAATGCAAAAACATTTCACTATCCCTTTCTTTCAAGAATGAAAATAGGAACAGAGTAGTTTCAACTTTTCCTTTTAAGTACAAAAACACTTTTTGATGTATGAAATATAACAAAAAGGATCCTACACAAAAACCGGATGTCAAAATATATACCTTTGACTAAGAGATGAAAAGTTTATCAAAAGTTTAAATTTCCATCGTATCTCAAGTGTTGTAGAACTTGAGAAGAGAAAAAATTGTAAAAATAAAAAATAAAAAATTTGATGATGTCTCATGTTCACTCCAAAAAGATTGGAATTGAAAGTGTGTGAAACAATTTCTAATAAATCGATCGCATAAAAGACAGGATCCAACTTGTATCATTGATACTACAAGAAATTTAATCAATTTAATTTAAAGAAAAAAGAAAAGCAAAATTGGAACAAAAGCATCTTTTGATTCGTCGATCCTTAAAAAAATAAATAATCAAAATTCCATCGTGAAGTGAGAATTCAGAAATTCATAAAAAGTTACAATCTCCGTCGCGTAATAGTGCACTCACTACATGTAGTTGCCAAAAAAAAAAAACGCCTAACATATTAAATCTTACGCAGATCGCGATCATGAAAAGTCCAACATACATGATCAAATGTAATCCCTTTATGAAAACAATACCCTTTTTTTATTTTTTCACTAATCACTTTTATTGCCAATAAGAACGAAATAAATAATTTGGGTATTATTCAAGAGAAGAAACCTGTTTCTGTAGGCAAGGACAGTGAAACAAGGAGTTGTTAAAAGACCTGATCTGGACCGTTCACGCATAACGGTCCCACAGAATCAGAAATGGGCCCAGCAAATGGACGGCTGAGATCTGCATTACGTACGGCAAAAAGATACAACTGAAATACTCTCCATCATTTCCCCTCCATTGTTCAGTGCTCTGCTCATCCTTCTGAGCAACTCTTCCATTTTCGTATCACACTGAACAAGCTGTGAACGGCTTCAGCCTTGCCTCTGTTTCTACTTTGCTCCTCCTTCTGATTCTTTCTCCGGCTTCGTCTTTGCCTCGAATCGTCGATTCCGATTTTCCTTCCGTCCAGGCGGAGCACCTGATCAGACAGTTCAATCTGTTTCCTGCTACTGATGCCAATATCGTCCATGCAAATCTCAAAAATTCCTCCATGATCGCCCTCGGACCGAGGAGAATCGTGGAGAAGCGGTTGAGATTCCCATTCCTTGACGATTCTGAGGTTTCTGTGGAAGACTTCGGCCACCACGCAGGATACTACAGGATCGAGCATTCTCGTGGTGCCAGGTGAGGCTTTTGTAACCCTAGCGTTTCGGTGATTTACAGGATACACTGGCGTAATTTTTTGCATACTTCAATAATCCTGCAGGTTGAATTTTTCGTGGTGGTCTGGTGGATTTTCTCATCACATCATACTCGGTATCTTCAAGGATTATTGTTAATAGTTGGCGTGACTACAGTTTACCAGCTGAATGTGATGTTCTGGAAGTGTGGATTATGGATGTTTATTGCTAATACTTTTTTTAGCATGGTACTAATTATAATATATGTTTTAATCGCAATTCGTTGTTTTAATTTCAATTTATTGAAACAGTAATTGATTTTTTCTGCTATTGGCCATACATTTGTGTGAGCATAAACGAAATGGTTTGTTGAAGCTATCCAAATTACATCATCTATTATTGCGCCGCTCAGCATTTTGATTGTTCAATTTTTGTGTAGGATGTTCTACTTTTTCTTTGAATCTCGCAACAGCAAGGCAGATCCTGTTGTTATCTGGTTATCTGGAGGCCCAGGATGCAGCAGTGAATTGGCTTTGTTTTATGAAAATGGGCCTTTTAAAATTGCTGATAATTTGTCACTCGTTTGGAATAAATATGGTTGGGATAAGGTATATTTGTTTGCTGCTTTATTCAATTTTTTTTCTTTTCTTTTTTGGTTCTCGATTTGGTTATATTAGATCTTTTTTTAAGGTTAGGATCTAGCTAGCCGAGCAGTTATACAACTGTTAATTATCTTCAACTTATATTGGGCCAACGTGTCTATACAAACTTTCACTTGACTGCAAGAGGAGATGTTACAATTTTTATTTCCCTTGATGCAGGCATCAAATCTTCTGTATGTTGACCAAATGATATTTCGTCACGATGAAAAAGGTGTTAGTAATGACCTGTATGACTTCTTACAGGTATTCTCCCTTCATTTCACTTTGTTAAGTTAGTGGTATTACTCGTTGATTTTGGAGAAAGTACTTTCTTAGTTGTCATCATCATTGATTATTCAAAAAAAAAAAAAATGTTATCATCATTGATTCAACATTTGGGACAAGCTCGATTGTTTGTTTGACTAACTGTGGGTGAATGTGGAGAGCTCAAAATTCTTGTGACAAATATTAAAGACTCTCGATGATGGGACCTCCGGCTTTTTTGTAATCAGGCGTTCTTTGGCGAACACCCTGACTTTGTGGAGAATGACTTCCTCATAACTGGAGAGTCTTATGCTGGGCATTATATTCCTGCTTTGGCTGCCCGGATTCATCAAGGAAACAAAGCCAAAGAAGGAACTCATATAAACCTTAAACTATGTTTAATGTGTCTTGTAGTTAGAGCAGTATGTACAAAATATTCTTCTTCTGACTTGATCTATCAATAAATGTTTTGGTCAGGGGATCCTGCAATCCAATATAGAACTTACCCAGATTATGCATTGGACATGGGCATAATTTCTAAGGCTCAATATCACCGTATTAACTTGTTGGTTCCACCCTGCGAACTGGCAATCAATATCTGTGGTCGGTATTTTTTAGCTTGGCCTGTGATATTTCTGCGGAACCTCTCTCTCTTTCCTCTAGCTTGTAATGGCTTCTTCTGATATATTTTTTTAATATGCCTTACTTCTCCAGGTACTGATGGCACACTATCTTGCTTGACTTCTTATTATGTTTGCAACGCCATATTTACCAGCATTATGTTCCATGCTGGTGATATGAATGTAAGAGTACCGCTTTTCTTTCTGATCACAGCATCAGAGTTTTAAATTAGTGTTACTTCTTATGACCTTGGTTGATTAATCTCTACGGAATAATTGTTTTAGATAATTTACAAGACGAATAATTTGCAATTTCCAGGATATTTTTTGAATCACATCTATCATGTATCTTCTACCTAATCTGAATGGCCTTCATGACAATAATAAAATCAGAGTAACCTTATTTCTACAGTTTATTAATTGAAAATGGGAATGTTTCATGTGTGGATAAAAAGTTTCTGTAGAAACCGAATAGTTTTATACTGCCGACAAACAATTAACTTTTCCACTCTTGTTCAGCGTTATGATATCAGAAAAAAGTGTGAAGGGAGACTTTGCTATGACTTCTCAAATATGGAGAAATTCTTGAACCAGTAATCTGTTAGGGAAGCCCTTGGAGTTGGGGACATAGAATTTGTTTCATGCAGTACTTCGGTCTATAGGGCCATGCTAGTGGACTGGATGAGGAATGCCGAACTGGGTATACCCGCTCTACTCGAGGATGGGATCACGATGCTTGTATATGCTGGAGAGTATGATTTGATCGGCAATTGGCTAGGTAACATTCAGACATGATATTAAATCTTATTTATGGATAAATAATTAAGCATTTACTTCACAATGCCCATCATGTACATATTTTTTTTCTAAGTTTGGAGCATGATTGCATATGGATGGGTAATTCGAGATGGGTAAATGCAATGGAATGGTCTGGTAAGCAGAACTTCACGGCTTCTCCTGATTTGCCTTTTCTGGTCGATGGTTCAGAAGCAGGATTGCTTAAAACACATGGGCCACTGAGTTTTCTCAAGGTTTCTCTCTCTCTCTCTCTCATATTTGCACTGTTGTAGTGGATTTCAAGTTCTTGGTCGTTTATGGTGGTTATGTTATTGTATTGGATGTGTGATAACAGGTTCATGATGCGGGTCACATGGTACCCATGGACCAGCCCAAGGCTGCACTAGAGATGCTGAAGAGATGGACTCAAGGCAAACTCCATGAAGAATCAGTCGATTCAGAAAACTTGCTCGCTCTGATGTGATGCCAACATCAACTGTACATTTGTCATTCCACGTATGTAGATATCTCTCTTTTTATCTGCCGGATTTATTTTTTTTAATGTTCTATCCACAAAATATAAGTTAAGATGTCCTGTTTTTTACTGGGTGTTCTTCGATTAAATATGTCGCATTTTAGTTCTGTAATCTGCTTTTTTTTTCAACCCCACTTTGTGGTCGAGTGATCTCGGAAAAAAACTTGGGTACTTCTGACTTTAAAGGGGAAGAATTTCACGAGTTTTCTTGAACAGGTTGATAAAGATTACAATGAGGTTTTAGTAAGAAAATATATTTTAGTATTACTACTAGTCTTTGGAAATTCGTAAATTTTCTCCTGTTGGGGTACATTAATCTCATAGAACAAGTTTCTTCCGCTTAGGTCAAAATATACTTTTGGTTTTTGAGTTTGAAAAACAGAAAAATGCAAACTCCCGAATTGAAGTCCCCTCTCTATCAAATTGTATTTTACTCTTAAATTTTTTTAACCTCCAAATGCAACTTTTTATGCTCTAATCATTATCATTAAACTTTTACCAATTCGAGAAGTCTTGAACTTTTACCAAATTTTGTTAATCTTCACCTTTTTTTTTTTTGGGTCTTCCCTTCGTGTTTCTAAACTAAGGATTAAATGATAAATGAAACATTTATTTTTAAGTTAATAAGAAAATCAATTTTAATTAAAGTATTTTAGAGATGGGAGAAAAGGGGCGATGAGAGGGAAGGAGAGGAATCCACCACTATTTGGCGGTTTTATATATAATAGTTATATATCGTTGAATTTATGATTTCATCATTCCATTTTTTCTTTCTATTACTCATTTTAATACATCAACAATGAGTATAGTTTTTGACGTCCTTTAATAACCTTCTATTTTGGGAGAGCGACACCACACCATTAATTAACTGACGAACTATATTAACTACTTCAAATAATATATATACTTTTACAAATTGAGAAAGTAGAAAAGGGAGAGACATAAACTATATCAATAAAAAGGGTATAATTTATAAACCTATAAAATTGGAATCTGAAGGGCGATCAAGTTGAAGTTAAAAGTTGCCATGCATATTAGGAAAAAAGAAAAACATTTTTTTGCATTTGCAATACGTATTAGGAGAAAGGAAAAACAAGAAAACCAAATAAACCCACATTTTTCCTTTTTAAATTTCCAATACCCATATCATTAAACAAGTAATTCCCCACTCCAATCGATCACATGGCCTCCTCCCTCCTTCCTAAAGAAAGACTAAACTTTTTTTTTTCTCCATGGCCACACCCAACTTGTTTGAAGGGAACCTTAAATAAAGCTTCCTCTAACAGAAAGGCAGTATTCCTCCATTGCTTAGTTTTGCTTTCTGTCTTCTCCACCATTCACTGTCCTAGAAGAATAGTTGCTGAAGGCAGCCAATGAAGGGCCTTGATTTGGTGACTTCCTCCACAGGATATATTCATTAATACTACCTCACCTCACATACTCTTGTTACGCTTAAGCTTAACATGAAGTCCTGCAACCTTCTGAGCAATCTGCAGGCAGGTTGTAGAAAAGGAAAAAAAAAAAAATCAATGGTTTCATGTACGCTCGAAAAGGTTCAAATTTGGGAGTGGGTGAATTAATTTCTAATAGATGCAATCCAACAATAAAAGCTTTCATATTAACCCTTCCTTTCCTAGAGAGCATCTAAGAAGTCCCAATCTACATGATCAAATGTCGTCCCGCTATGTAAACAAGACACTTTATTACCGATAAGGGTGAAATCGATAATTTGCCTATTAGTCAACAGAAGAAACCTCTTTCTGTGGGCAAGGACAACATAGCCGATCATGTGGAGGCCAACAATCAGATTAAAGCCTATGTCCTCTACTGTAAGTGCGAAATAGATTACGTAGGTGCAGCCATGAATGATAACTTTTCTGCTAACTATAAGAATACCTTCCGGATATCGTTCTTGATACATCCTGAGTCCGGCCTTTATATAGAATTCTGTGACTATACTAACTCTTAGAATACCTTCTGTATATCACTATTGATCATGATGATTAGTTGGCTTTTCAATTTTCGCATGAATTGAAACCTATAAAGAAAATGAAGCAGTGAAACAAAGAGTTTTTTGAGGACCTGACAAAAACAAGGAGTCCTTAATTTAGGTAAAATCGGGCTTATACCATAAAGGTGGCAGGCTGCTTCCAGAGAAGAAATAGTGGTGGTAAGTGGCTCAATGGATAAGAAAACTATATTTTCTCCGTGAGTTTGTTATGGCAACAAAAGGAAAACTCCATGACCGAGCTTCTTCGTTAAAATCAGAGGTGTCTTTTAAATGAGAAGAAGATTGAGAAAGAAACGAAAAACTATTCTCCAAAACAGAAAAGCCAAGGTGCTGCCCTGAAGCTGAGCGGATTGACTAGAAAGCCTAATTCGGAGGTAGGCAGTAAATGGCTGAAGCAGCCGTATGAACTGAACAGAATTTGAATATCAGTCTAAGCTTTGTTAAAAAAATTAAACAAAAAAAGGTGACTTTCATTAAGAAAATGAAGGGAAGAAAATGGTAAGTGGTAATGCAAAGACAGGGCCAGACCAACGGGGATCAGCCAAAAAGAGAAAATAAATAAATAAATAAAGTTACAGTTGAGAGGCCTGATTTTTTGTGAAAAAAAAGAAAGGGATATTACAAAAGAACTTAGAAACAAGACCAAGTGGATGCACTAACATAAGCAACCACCGAAACTACACCCCAAGACCTCTACACCTGTAAAAACCCTTCTATTCCTCTCCAACTAATTCTCCTCAAAATGACAACGAGATAAGCCTACCAGAGAAGTTTTTCTTCCTCATGAAAGAGGGAAGGCCTAAAGAACTCTTCCATCGACAGGCGACTCCTATGATTACCCAGGAGATCTCATACATCTAAACAAATTACGACACTGCAGAGAAAAGGGACACCGTAAAATAATGATCACACTCAAGCTTGCCAATATATAAAACACACTGTGGGTAAAAGCAAAGGAATAAGATCTCTGAAGAAATTCAAGCCATTCAGGGGTGTTAATCCCTACTACATAAGCAACCAACCATATGAAGAACCCAACTTTCTTTGAAATTATCACGAAAGAAAGACAGAGAGAGAAAGAGAGAAGAGGAAGCCTATCACGAAAGAAACAAGATGAATGAAGAAAGAATTAGAAGGAAAGATTTGAGGGATCAACAGACCAAATACACTTATCCATCTAGAATTAAGTTATGCACAGAGACGAGTTTTATATACTCAGAGAATGTGAAGCCCTATTTCGCTGGCGGGGATGTGATTTGTTTAAACTAAGTGATTAAATTACAATTAAATTCCCATAGTAATCTTTAGATCTGATGAGGAAGCTGGAAGGTTCTCCCTCCCTAAGTTTTCTAACGAGCGTATGGAAATTCTTCTTCCAAACTCCTTTCATAGCATATCTTGTGACAAGTTTTCTTCTTAATCAGACTAGTTATCACCAAAGGGATCTGGAAGAGAAATTTTTTTTCAAGTAGACTCTTGCTTTGGGAAAAACTGAATTCTAATGACAATTATAAAGGATGTTACCTTTTATGCCATTATACCTAGATTGGTGCATTATGTGTCGAACTCGTGGGGAGAATCAGAACTTCCTCCATTATTCATTTGCCATAGATTCTTGGGACAAGTAATTTAACATGTTAATTTACCTTGGAGCCGGCCTTGTTGATCGGAAGAGTAATAACCTACACTGATAAAAGTGGAGATTTTGCTTCTTTTCTTTTTACAAATCTAGTTTTGTTACTTCACTTCAAATCGGTGTATCTGCATTCCCCTCCGAATGCTTTTGTAATTAATTCTATCTCATTGTTTATGCCTCAATTCCCTTGGCTTCTATGGAGGTTTCTCACCTCTATTTTTCATCTAATCTTAATAAGCAGTACTGTTTCTTCGTAAAAAACTAATAATAATTGCTCAAAGCAGCATGGACCGTTGATCAAGTCTGGATCCTGCAAATAAGTCTAAGCACAAGGGAAACGATATTTGCAGTAAAATTTCTGCAGGTGTTTTGTTCCGTAATCCCGATGGCCAACTGAGTCCCATTCATTTCCTTAAAAATCAACGGCATTAAACATAGGCACCGTGGTAAAGAATACACAAACTAACTCATGCTCGGTGGATTTAATATGTTAACACAATAGCACCTATACTCTTTTATATTACCACTACAAAAATCCTTAAACTCTTAAAAAAAGGCGGGTTATTGCTATTGGAATACACTGTTAACAACAGTTATCTCTATCCTCAATGCTCCTGGCATTATTGCGAAGCAAAATGTAAACTACGTATACTCACTCTAACCCATCGCACCCGGAAGCCTGAAGCCTAAATTTGATGTCTATAAGCTTAGTTTCATCTAACAATGACTCCCAAACATCATGCACCATAATCATACAAAACTCGAGCTCAAAAAATAACAATACAATGGTTGGAAACCACGTACCTTCGCGAACTCTTTCAAGAGAGAACGACTGGAAGTTACTCATCTTCATCACTCTCGTCACTGAAATAACTCGCTTTCTTCCCTTTTTTCCTCTCTGCAACGTTCTCACCGCCGGTCAACAGTCTCTGGTCCGCATCTCCATCCACAACCGAGGCCCAATTGTCATCCTCGAACCCTTCTCCACCATCCGATCCCCAGTCCTCCTCGTGCCTTGCACCGACTCCACCCCTCCTCCCCCGCTTCGGCTCTGGTCGCTCCCTTGGCCCCAATTGGTTTCTAGGGCACTCATAAGACAAATGCCCATCAACCGCACCGCACTCGTAGCACCTACTCTTATCCTTATAAACCCTCTTCCTTATAAACTCCGCGGCGCGGCCATTATCGGTCGCTATAGCAGCCTTCAGAACACGGCCATTCAAAATCTTCCCGTTCATCTCTTTACAAGCCTTGACCGCGTCGTCCTGCGAAATAAACTGGATGAAAGCAACGCCGCGAGATCTGCGGGTCTGGCGGTCTTTCAACACCGTGACGCGAGCGATCTTACCGAAGGTGGAGAAGAGAGTATGGAGGTCGGAATTGGTGAGGGAATAGTCAACATTGGAAACGTAAACAGTCGATTTCGAAGGCACCAAACCTCCAGAGCCGCCGCCGGACTTGATGGAAGAGTGTGAGTGTGCTTGAGACGACTGTGAAGATGACGGCGGCGGAGCAGAAGATGCGGCGGAGGGATATCGGTAATAGAAGGTTTCGTCGTCGTCGCTGTCGCTATTAGGGTTTGTTCTCTTTCCCTTTCGCGCCATTTCTTCACCTTCAGGCTTCAGCTTCTCGCCGGCGGGGACTACTGGTTTACGCTGCTTCTAATTTAACCTAAAACCTTCAAATTAATTAAAATAAAAAACAATATTAGTTAATTGTTAAATTAGAATTTTAGTGGTGTTTAATGCTACTCATGTTTAATAAACTTTTTCGGAAACACATCGGATATATTTATCATATCAACGGTTGAGTTATGTTCATTTTAATTATGTCTAATAAATTATTGAATTAAATACTTATCAATATATATCAACTATCGTTAAGTTACGCTCATTTTTATTATATCTAATAAACTACTGAATTAAATATATATATAATATATATATACACACAACTTTAATTTCATGTTCCTTAAAAAAAAAAAAATATTTCAGGTCAAATATGTCACCAACTTAAAATTCATATCTCTATTATCTCTGATAACGTGAATATAATTCAAGTGTAATTCATATCTCTATTATCCCTGATAACGTGAATATAATTCAAGTTAAAACACTTACTTATAATTAAGATATCGTGAGTTCAAATTTTTCATCTTTTTATTACAAAATATTTATTATGCAAATATATGTATATTAACTTTCAATTATAAATCTTAAATTTATGTCGAAGAAACATTATAAGTTTTGTATTATTTATCGTGAACTTTTAATTTTATAATAAAATAAGTTTTTTTTTTCTTTTTGCAATCGTGTCCCCCTATATTTAAAAGCTATTCTATCAACTTTCAAGTTCATATATATTAAATTATTAGATTTAAAAAATGACTTGATTTTATATTTATTAGATCAGTAAATTTTTGAAAAATATCTAATAGATATGTATATTTTAAAAGATCGTTAAAAATATAGTTGAAAGTTTGATTCACAATTTATTGATTAGAAAATAAGTCGATAATTTTTGGTGAGTTACGCTTGGCATAAAGTTAAAATTTTAAAATATGGTTAAACATTTTTATAATTAAATCATCTATTAGACTCCTTACTATATATGAATGGAAAGAGAATAAATTATAAATAAAGCAACCAAAAACAAAAAGAAAACAATAAAGCGAAAGAGAAAATTTCAGCAAAAGAAGAAGCAGCGGCCAGAGGAACAGATCGCGTAGTCATCAGAGCTGTGCTGACACGGAAGAAAGTCGAATTTGTCTCTACATGCCACCGTCCCACTCCACAGAAATCTCTTCCCATAACGCTACAACAAGACAAATTCCAGAGCTTTATCTGCCGTGTCTTCGCGATCCTCAATAACCCACTGCTGGGTTCTTGGATAAGCAATTTCAATAACCGGCGGCTTGGTCTTCTAGGGTTTTCTGTGAGTTCTTATTTCTCTTCTTTCGCCTTTTCTACATTCGTCTCATCGTAAGCATTAGATTAAGAACGGGGAATGAAGATGCTGTTTTTAGATTTGTGTTCTTTGAATTGTTTGATGATGTGATATTTTAGCTGGGTGTTAAGAAAGTATAAGTTATTCTTCGTTATTTATATTTGAGACGAATGATACCTCATGGAGGAAATTAGTGCTGGCGTTGGATCTGAAACATGGAGGTGTTTGTGTTTCAGCTGAGACATGAAGGTATTAGCATTAGTAGCGAAAAGGGTAGATAGGCTCAAATTGTTTTGTTTGTTATTTGCAATCTATTGATAGCTGTA